>QQSS02026556.1:0-12847 GCA_003687565.2 Craspedacusta sowerbii | reverse complement strand
GTCAGCATCCAGATTGATGATGAATATGTCAGCATCCAGATTGATGATGAATATGTCAGCATCCAGATTGATGATGAATATGTCAGCATCCAGATTGATGATGACTATGTCAGCATCCAGATTAAGCCATGGATGAATCCGTCACTATGACACATTTTTTTTTTTTTTTTTTTTTTATTGCATGGTGAGCATCAGATGTGGAGATAGATAAATCCGTGGCTGATACATTCCCATACATAAAAAGGGTTCAAGAAGAAGCATTTGATTGCCTGACCTGTGTGGAGCAAAGACGCAGGGCGGCGGAAAAAAATTTCAAATAATTTTGACAATTCATGGTTGCACCAATCACCATGAATTGCAGGCGCAACGTACGTCTAACCACATATTCAAGTCTTTATATCCTTAGCTGCAAAAATAAATGTGATGATGGCTCTTTACAGAAAAGTGATAAAGCTGACAGCTCACACATTCTCTTATCATGTATTTCCGCAACTCCCGTAGGTCAGACACGCATGGAACATTTCGTGAGTATTAAGGCTTTAGTATATAGTTTTAAGAGCGCTTACATCGACGATGTGGCGTAATTTTCAAAAGTAAGCCGTTTGCGTTCGTCAGCTGTTGAGAACTTTCAGCTCTGTGAGATTTCCATGAGAGGCGGATCACGAATTACACCCAGATATTTCACGTTAGTGGACAGGGATATTTTTTTTCTTTTTAAATCGCAACTTTCGTCTAACTTCACAGCGCCTTTTCTAGAATAAAATACAATTATGTCCACCTAACTTTATCGTTTATAAAGAATATCTCCCGAGATATTAACGACGTCACTTGGAAAGGGATAAATAAAAAGTAAAAGGACTAGCACAGTTCCTTGTGGAAAAGAAAGTCGATCTTGATGATTTTGGAGTAAGCATTCTTGCTTTATTCATCGACTCAAACCATTCCCGGCAGACACCACGAACACCATAGGAAGCTTTCCTGAGAGGATTATCAAGGTATCGCAGACTTTCAGTAAATCAAAAAACACACCGCGGGCCCGAATGGTAGAACCAAACATACGCGAACACATAGTTAAGTAAACTTTATAGTGTTACAAGCAGAACAATGTCGGCATATTCCACCACGATCTATAGATAGCCAGGACCTAACATCAAAGCGTGGGAAAAGCACGTGAAGTTTTCTTACATTTGCACTTGATCAGCCTCCTCGCCAACATGGCCAGCATCGACTTTAACATCGATGCTTCTGTCTGGTCCAACTGATTTCAGAGGCAGCACCTCCATACCGTCTCTTTCACTTGATCACATGCTAACAGGGTTGAGATAAAATAATAGTACTCCAATCTCAAGTACACCTAGACTAAAATCCTTAATCCCCTAAGCTAAATAATCTTTCAAAATAATAGTGAAAAATCCCAGATGCTTGCAGTAGCCGCAAACCAAAAGTGAAAAAGCTGCAGAAATCAATTCGCTTTTCAAACATAAACTCTTCTCCAGCCAAAGTCACTGTCGGCTTACACCCAGGCAAGGCAACAGGGCTAATACCGTGTCAAGTTTGCACAATACTTTGCAAGCAGGTCCCACACCAAGCTGCATGCAACTGCAATAGAACAGAACACATGATCTAACACGCCTATTTGTTCGAGGTAAGCCATGAAAAGGGCAGCCCTACACCTATGGCTATTCATAGACAAACAAACGGCCTAACAATATGGCTATTCATAAACAAACAAATGCGCACACAGCATGAGCTAACAGGACAGGACTGCTTGCTACAGCCGCGTTTCCACATAAGCAGCTCAGTAAGTTTTACACAGCCTATCTATTGCCAGGAGTACTACGCCACGACAGCTACAAGCACATGACGTGTGCATGTGGTGACATCTCAAACCTATTCATCAAGTGCAATGCCAACAGAAAATATTCCTTCCCTCTGGTAACTAACTCATCACTTCTAGAGTACATGGTAACAATTTTTATACTTCGGCACCTTGAAATGAGAGGCATTCAGGACAACACAAGTAGCAGAAATCTTCTTAACTTAATCTTTGAATTACAGATCCTAAAGATCCCATAGAGATACAACCAGCAGACGCTGCAAATCCCCATTATTAATATGGGCAGGTCTGCATATTACCAAAGCGGGCTTGATATGAGATTGAGGTCGACTAGGGTAAGGAATACACGTGGAACAATAGCAGGGCAAATTCGTTTGACCTGTAAAGCCTTCATCTACGTACAACATCATACCGTGCACAAAAAAAACTGCAACACTCAACATGCTTTCTAGATCAGCTCAAAACAAAAAAGATGAACACACCAGAAACATGCACGATGACAGGCACGCACACATGCAATTTCCAACCTTCTCGACAAAACTAGTCCATGCAAGGTAACCTGGCAGCGGCTAGGAAATACTCTTGGGTCTCCTAAAGAAAAGAACGCCTTGAAACCTTGCATACAAAGAAGAAGAGCACTACTTCATTGTTCCTTGTTGATCCGGAAGCTCGTCCGTGCCGACAGCCATTGGATTTCCCTGCTTGACCATATGCCGCCATTTAATACGATCGGCTTATGTCCCTCTGACGCCAAGATTGCGACGTGACCGAGAGACATCGACAGTCTGACAGAGTAGTTCCGAGATTTAAGGCTGGTTGCAGCAGCGAGTTCGGATTTCATTTAGGATAGTTTGAAAGCAGGAAATTTTCAAAGTAACTGTCAACATTTCGCACCCGTAGAGCAGGGTCGGCATTACTCCCGCATTGAAAGTCTTTATTTTTCTAGGCGATTGAGGCGACTTTCAAAGGCGAGGAAGCTGAAGATATATTCGCTCGCCAATCTTTGTTTTCCGGGATGTGATGGCATCAGATTGTACGCGAAAATGTTGGCGCTAATTACGTCGCCCACCACATCCATGGCCTCTCTATACACCCCTCAGGACATCACACCCATGCACCGCAAGTATATTGCCCTTCGCGGGCTCCATTCTGAGGCCAACGCCTTCGGCTACGTCAGTCACCCGGTGCAGTAGATTTTGCGTGAAGTCTCATCTGGCTCGAGAAGAGCTGTGTGGTCTGCATGTGGCATTCGACAGCGACAACTGCGATGTTTTCGCTGGACGCTATGCCATCATGGCCTTCTTTGATTGAATCAAAAATGACCCATTCAAGAAGTAAGTTTAAGAGCAGGGAAGGGGAGAACGGACGCCGCCTTGCCGTACTGCAGTTTCGACTACAACAAACGCTGAAAGACCATCCTGCGTCTAACGCGTGATTCTGAGCTGGATTCTAGATCTTTACGGCTTGAGAAATAAATCTCGGGTATGCCCCACTCCTTCAAGATCTGCCACGCTCCTTCAAGAACTGCCACATGCAATCATTTTGCGAAGTATAAAAGGACGACAAAGCAGACGGGTAATGATTTTCCGTAGCTGATACGCCGCTCGAGAACTTGACGCAGTGCAAAAATCTGATCGGCGCATTCTCTAACCTTTCTGAATCCGTTGGAAATCATGCATTTTCGTCTGAATAACGCAAGTCAGAAAACTACCATCGATCCAGAGCAGACTTATTCCATGGTAGTAGGCGCACTCATATCTGCGACCTTTTTTGAATACCGAAATAATAATGGATTTTTCAAGATGGGACTATCTTCTGGTTGCAGATCAAGACGATTAGGTGGTGGGGTACGCCCGTAAAAGCTTCGTCAACCTTCAGCGCGTCTGCAGGTATATGGAACGTGCAGGGGCTTCACGAGTTTTCAGAGACATAAACCGTAATAAGTCCAGGAAACCGCGTCGAAAGGGCAGTCAACTATGATTAATTGTTTGCTCGACTTTCGGTCGTTGGAGAAAAGGGGGTTTCACAAATGAGACCGCTTTCAGATCCAATAGCTTGCCTCCTTAAGCCCACAGGCCGATGGAAAAATGAATAATGGCAATAACGGCAGACCCTGTGACGAAATCTCATAGGTACCTACAGAATACGACAGTATCACAAGACTAGCATCCACATTGAAAGCAAAAAGAATAACATGCTTCTGAACGCTGCTTATACTATTAAACACTTTACTCAGCACATAATATGTAATGAGACCTAAAACCGAGAAATGTTCGGATTACGGACCGAATCTCCACTTAAAACCAGAGTAACTGGCCGTGATTTAGTCTCGAACGAACAGGATCAGCGTTCATAAGCAAAACCTGGCGAAGCGAAGATGCATCTTTGAGTCCCAGAGGAACGTTGGGCCAACGAGCCAATTAGAATTTATGAGTTCGTGAGCACGACAACCTCTAGATGCAATTCGGCAGGACCAGGATTTCGCTTGGAATATAATGCCATTCTGTAGGTTTAGTTGGGTCCCGAATTCGTTTGGTTCGATTAACGACAAACATATGGAATTTCCAGCTGTCGTTTAGGATGCATCCTGGTACTACCTTTGAGTTGGTCCAAAAGCGACGCGAAGTAATCTGCGGAATTTTTGACGCGATGCCTGCTACATAGACAATTAAAGCATTTCAAACAGATTTTCCAGGGCAGATGTGTGTGTCTCCGTGCCATTCCAGACAACTTGGCTAAGCTTCAATCGCTTCAATGCTGGCGCATAGAGAACATGTGGTCATATTAAGTGCAAACCTTGAAAAGATCTCATGATTCCGCAGAACTACACTAGCATCCTCTTTAGAGGGATCACGCCATGTTCGAACTTGCGACTGGCGGTTTCACCGATCAAAAGTTGCGCTTTCTTATAAAGCTCTTGCGCCATTTTCCATATCAGTAGCAGATGCAGATGCTTTATCCGAAAGTCAGAGAGCACATGAAAGCGTGTTTCGGTAAGCAGGAGCGTTTTTCAAAAGAAATAGGAGACCAGGTTGGTACAATTAAATTTATAGCCTTCATAACGTTCATAACCTAACTAACATAATCTAAGATCGCTTAAGCCATTTCTAGACTTCAAGGTGCGTGCGAGCGTCGCAAAGTTAGTGACTATGTACAAAACTTTTTTACTTCTAAACACGTTTCGACAAATCAATTGCCATTTTCAATAAACATAGGGCACTAACTTTCGTAATAAATAGGAGGATTATCACTCACTTGTTACTGATAACAACATTTGCAATCAAATGCTTCATACATTGCACGTGTCATAAGGAAAGCCAAACATTGACGCGCAATCGCTGTTAGGACTCATAATGACGTCCACCGCATGCATTTCACCCAAATGATGCAGATGGACAACGAGCCGGTCACCCCATTTGTAGCCCACCTCAAATCCCAGGCAGCTTTATCTCAATTCAGTGTCGTTAACAGCACTCACTCGCACTCCCGGCGCGACACTGCCCTCGCAGAGCTCAGCTGCACATCAGTCCCGGAACCGAAAATCGATCAGCCGCGCACTAAGAACAGCCGACCCCTATGCCGAGGATGCGGGAGGACGGTTCACCCTGGAAAGTCTATTTCCAGGAGAGACCGCCCAGCACATGAAAAGACCTGTGGTGCTTGCGGCATCGTAGGACATTTAGCTCGGTCTGCAAAAACACTGCTAAGGCGAAACAAAAATCCTCCCGCACCCTCGCTGCGGAGGAAATACCCACGCATCAGCTGAGCGAACGTCACGATCTCGCTGCGCGTGCTTTTATAGACGTCGAACCCGAGTCGGATTTTCGGGGAGGCCAGGGCTCAGCAAGGCCAAGGTAGCACGAATCAACAGCACCCGATCGCCGTTACACAGACCAAAGGCAAACCCCGCAATACCCGTACGAAAGCGGACGCTGAGAGTGAAGACATTTACAGCTCACATAGTGCAGAATGCTCGATAAACGCAGCCTCACCTTGAGTGGAGAGATGGCCAATTCGCACCCCGAAACCCTGCCGCTTCTCCGCGCCTCCGCATACGTGCTAGTATCATGCACGCCACACACGAGAAACTAGGTGCCACATGGGTCAGGAATAACAGGGCCCCGGAAATCGGTCACATATCAGAGGCGATCGCGACAGCGGCTGTTAAACCTGCACTGCTGGCCTCTTTTTTTTAGAGCGCATATCATGCCCAAAAGTTTATTTGATTCCTACCAGTCACAGATTAGTGGGAATACCTAACATTCAACTGGGTCATATCGGCCCCGTCTTGCTGTGCATGGAGTACAACGGCAAAATCACGAGACAGATGGTGTACATCTCGGAAAACATCCGTGGTCTTTACTTGTCTCAAACCTTGGTCCTTACGGACCTGAGAATCCTGGACCATTGCTTTCCGAAACCTATCGAGGATGCGTCAATCTCGCTTAGCAGCACCAAAGCGGACAAAGTTTACGCACGCACAAGCTGTCGTTTGAGCTCATGCCCACTCCAAAAGACCTAAACAACTGCCAACCAGCCAAACGGCAGAAAATTTAGATTGTTGATAAGTTGAAAATTTGGCTGCCTACCGCATTCCCCATAAGCACGTTTAATACATGCACGCAGAAGCCCCTTCCACACTTGACCGGATGACCCGCACGCATCACCTTCAAGCCTGGAACGTTTCCACATGCGGTACACACACCGATACCAGTGCCTCACCATTGGAAGAGCAAGGCGCCTCAAGCAAGACCAGTGCAAACGATGGAATGAGCACACAATCTCGCAGCGATCCGAACCACCAATTACCACTCCGCGTCCAGACTTTCCCTTCGAGCAGGTTGTAATCGACCCATTTTGCTTTGCTGGACACCCGTGCATCATCTACGTCGATAGATATTCAGGGTGGATAGAGGTTGAACAATGACCCATCAACTGCCTTCCACAACACAAAAAAGGGCACAAGAGCGTCTCTTTATATGTTTATAATAGACGTATGTTATGCGATGGCGAAAGGAAGGCGGAAGAGAACACTTTACTTACACGAACAATAAACATGTCTGCTTGCTGCATACGTATCGCACAACTAAACCTTGGCCAGCCAGCCTAATGGTATTAGGGCTACTCTACACTTGGGATGATGGAGAGATGACCAACATCCACGCAACACATGCAAAAACATGTTCTACCTAAAGATCATCATTTGGCACACCAAATGAGATCTCAACGAGTCATAAAAAGGAACAGCCTGAAGAAAACTCTTATGGGTAGTTGCTTAAAAGTAGCAAACTGCAAACCTGAAGTAACAGCTAGAAGCTGCTAATGGTAATGTATCAAATCCGTATCTTCAAAACTTTGATCTTCACACTGGAAAGAGGAAATGAAGCCGCAGCGACCACGGAATGATGACACAAATGTCAGACAATGCATATTTAATTGAATTATACTTAAATGTATTTAAGAATGACTCAAGTCCTAGTTTATAACTCAAGACTCAAAGATCAAATTTTGGTGCTTTTCTACAGAAGATTTCATATTTTAACTCATTATTATAGACAATTATTGAGATTTGAACAGGAGCAAAACAAAGGTATGCAAGTTAAAGTGCACGTAAATATGTGGTTATCAGCAATGCACTAAATTAAATCAACAAACACTAGAAAATTAACAATGTTGCACATACAACCAACTACCACTCCATGGCTTTATCTTCTTAATTTTGCTAGCAATAATTAGGAGGCTAACAGCCCATAGTGGCTTATGAGGCTTAGAGGCTAACTGCGCAAAGACGATTCAGAGAGTGTTTCACAGGCCCTAGGTTCTGGGCAGAAGCTTTCTTGGTTTGTGACAGGTGGTCTCTAAATTAGCAAACCATTAACGTTTAATTTTTTTAAACAAGACATTCCTGGATAACAATGAAAACCAGGAAAAGTTATTTGAAGCCTATAGTCTCTCTCAGTAAGACTATAACCAAGTCAATTTATGACTTAAGATGCTAGGCTATATCTGCTAAACTTAGCAGAATATTTAAGTTTATAACGATAAAACAACTTATGTTAGTAAGGCTACTTCAAAAACCCTAAAGCTTACAAAATAGTATTCAGTCATGCCAGCAAATTTACTAATTCTGATCATGCTCTTCTACAAGATCAAGGACTATTAATTAGAAAAGGAAGACTTATGAAAAGATCTGTCAAACTTGCAGGAACAACACTAAGAGAATTTGCCTCAACATAAAACTTTACGATTCGTATCAATATTGATCAATACACTAATTACACCACAGTAACAACATTATTCATTTCCACTCAACAATAAACGTCAAGTGAATTGGCTGTTGCGGAGATCAGGAAGTAGGCCTATTCTAGTAGTCAGTCACCACTTCAACATGAAAGGAATGTCATCCAAAAAAAAGAAACAAACTCAAAAAATTATAACAGCTAACATCAATTAGGAAACTCTCTTACTCTAAAACCTACACACAAAATTTTAGAGTTCGTTAAAACAGAGCATTGCAATCACAAATGAAAGGTTAACAAACGAAAGCCAGTATACAGGCCAGACAAAAAAAAACATAATAGATTTATATTCATTATCGCCAAATTACGAAAATACATAGCCAGCATCTAAAACTCCCATTCAGTCTGAAGCATTTATTAAACACATTGTACGACATTCGCCAGTGCCTTACAAAAGACCCAATTAGTGAGGACTTCATCCGTAAATAAGCAGTCAAACTAAGAGGCATACCATTTTACTGGATTTTAAGGCTTGGATCTTCAATTTGGTCTTCAAGTTGCTAGGTTACTGCTTAGTTCAGCAGATTTGCAAGTGCAGGTTAGTCGTACAAGCACTCACAAATCCTCGCACTAACTAAGCAGCTAGTGATGTTGAGGCTGACAAACGACTGGGGCCGATGAGTCCTTGTTCCTCAAGCGCCTTTGTGTATATGGTGGTCCTCGTAAAAGACACCAGGAAATACCGCCTAATGCTTATACGCATGCTCGGATCAGTCTATGTGGAAGAATCAAGTTCGTCCAGATTGGCAAAAGCTTATTTCTGAGCTGAACTTCCTCACAAGGAACCCCGCATTGAGGAAAATACACACAAGTTTACCAAAGATTCGCATGATCATTTATTTTTGTTTTAGCATACAAGAGAAGAAATTAAGACCCTCGATGGGCAAATCTTCATGGCAAAGAATTAAGCTAATTTATGTGACGTTTCTGTCCGTTCTTGGAAATACTCCAGACTAAACGAACAAGAATGTAAAAGAAAAGAAAAAGGAATCGTTTGAGAATTCATTGGTCCACCTTACACCAAGAAGGCGAATATTTCCGAACATCGTTCCTAAAGCTAACCCCAGCCAGCTTTACTTGACCAGATTGTATATGACATAGTTGAAAAGTGCATGATCCATCACCGTAACGTGGATGACAGTTTAGCCGATGAGATCGCGGGATTCATCATTTCTCATATGGAGGAAATCAGTGCACACAAGCTAAAACCCTGTCTAAATCACCTGTCATGTAAAGTGCGGGCAACAGTTCAGCCGATATTTGCGAGCCGAAAGATTGGCGAAAGTTTTAGACTAAAGGAAGCGAAGCCAAGGATTATGAGCCACGCTGCGTTCTTAAAAATTTTAATGAGGCCATTGTGACGCTGACTACATCTCCATGAGTCTTCATTAACCACCAATGGTACTTTGACACTCCCGGTTAAGCAATAATACTAGTAATAGCAAGCTTTAATTTCTTACACCGAGACCCCTGAGCACATCGCGATACGATATTTACTATGTAAAATCATATATAGCAAAAAATGACGCATAACTAGCAACATTTTTACTTGCAGATGCTTCGGCTTACAAAGCTGCCATTATCAGTGTTTACATATCTATATTTCACAGAGACATTTCAGTTGTAACAAAAAGATTTTATTACAATTACTAACCAGTAACGTAAATTTAATCAAAGGTTACCTTAACTGACTCCGATTGAACGTTCTGTGATGGTCTCATCTTTTGAATAGAAAGCATTTCATTAATAAGGCAATTGAACTTCAAATTGCACTTCTTACGGATTCGAATGTACTTTAAGCTGGTGCCTCTTTGCTTCCAGCATGTGGGAAGCTCTCCGATGTATAGAGCTCCAACTATCACCTGACATGAGACCTTCGATCCATTGATACAGGTGTTGAATGGGCATTCCCACTTAGAAGGCGTCACACTGGTTACAATGGAAATAATACAGAACGCACTATATGTTGACGATGTCAGCCTTCAGTTGCCTCGAGAAAAGGCACGACGAAGAGAAGGGGAAATGGCGGTTCTGGAAATTTCGACATTTTAGCCCACCTCAAGGGTCATTTTTATTCTGGCGCACTCCCGAGACGCTCCAAAGACATTCTGTTGAAACGCCTGACACAGTGCCGAGACATTGTCGATTTTAACCTACGTCACGGGCCATTTTTCTCTAGTGCGATCTCCCGTGGCACTCTCGTTAAGCGTCTGGCGCACTCTCGAGACATCGTCGATTTTAGCATCTGTGATAGGTAATGTTTTTTTGGCGCACGAATTCTACGCCTTGGCGACTCAGGCGCACTGTCTCGATGCAGCAGGTTTTTGCACACTTTCTACCATCTGGACCCCTTGCAAGTTCTGGCGCACTCTCTCTCTCTCTCTCGTTCGATCCGTAGCCGTGTCTGGCGCACTGTCTCAAACTCATGCGGGTTCTGGCGTACTCTCTCTCTCTCTCTCTTTCTCTCTCTCTCTCTATGATACACTCGCTGGGATACTCTTTAAGACAATGTGCGTCATCCACGATGGTGGTCAACACGTCCAAGCGCAAGTGCAGTGAAGTCATCAGGTTTTATATGTCATTTATCATCATCTTTGTTTAATGCGACCTTGTCAACTTTGCAACTGAACATGTAATAATTTTCATTTTGATACATAACTTGGCTCTTACATTAATTCTTTCCACTGACAGTTTTTATATTTATCGAGTCGCATGTCTTTTTTTCGACGCATTTCTCGGTGCCTTTGCATTGTTTCACTTCCTTACATCGACTTTCCGATATGCTGGCCGTAATGCTACAAATTTTGTCATGACCTAACTCATCCCTTCCGCCTAACTCATCTTTCATGAGCCCAGTTACCTTTTTATTTTGACCGATAGGCAGTGGCTTCTTATTGCTATGGTGATACCTAGACTTATCAAATCTTTTGGTCGTTTCATAGCCAATGTTCTTGTGGAAGTCGTCTGATTTCAAGTGGTAAATTAATGTGTCGGTATTCATATAACAGAACTTCGCTTTGTCGCCATACTTTGATAACAGGTAATCGTAATGGAACTCGTACAAGATCGTCCTATTGACTAAAATAGCTGGTCCGAGATAAATAAGTTTGTTCGGACACGAAATTCAGATCCCTTTTACTTTTCATTAAGATTTCAATTAGTTTAGACTTACTCTTTTGATGGCAATGCCTTATTTTACTAATGGAACAAAGTTTTTATGTTAAACCATCCCGTTGTAGGGCTCTGCAAAGTGATGGAATAATTTTAGCCGGCTTCAATTTCACACGCTGGCAGTTGTCTAACCTGGCGTAATTCACAAAGTCGATCAAATACTGCGGGTCCTGAATGTTTCTATGAGCCAGTCACCCTGACATCCCAAAGGACCAGACGCAATCTTGAACCGAACCGTGACTTAGTTATTACCACAGCTCAACCGCGCGCCAGTGCAGTGACTCTACAAAGAACCCCAGAGAAAATTGTGAGCGTTTCAGAAGAAAGCTCTCTGGTGAACCTTCCATCATGATTGCAGTGCCTAGGCTTGAACCACGTGCCATTTGCACGCCGCACTAATCCAGCGAGCTAACCTTGGAAAGAAGTAGTGGGTTCTAGGTTCAATTAAGCGATTTAGCTCACTTCGCAACATCATAGGATCTGACAGTTACGTCAAACTAATGGCAATTTTTTTTTTTGCGTTCGAAGCTTGTCCATTTATTTATGTATATGTATGCATGCATATTCGTAAGTAACAGCTAAGAAACAACGGGTAGCAGTCCATGATGATCAAGTTCAAGTAAGATTTGTTCCCTTCCCGCTTAGTTTCTGAACCCAGTCGACTCACATTTCCAAAACTTCTGATATAGCCGCGGATTTGAGGAGGAAATTGTGTTCTCCATGAACAGGATATAAGAAAAGGAGCATGTAAACGAAAGTGATCAGGTTTTTCCCATTGTAAATGCGGCAGAAGGGGACAATATCTTGCAAGAAGGGAACGAGCCCATGTTACTTAATGAGCAGACTGAGATTTAAAATTTCTTGTTGTGGCCATAGTGTAGCATTTTAATTACAAAAAGGGTATTTCTTTAAAGCTTACTTTGTCAAGCTTATTATCTTGGAACATAGTGTTCAGTTGTAAATCTTTTAATAAGTCTGTATCGTACAAAAAGGAGTCATAATGCATGATGACACGACACCTCTAGATTCTTAGATGTTATTCTTTGGGCTTCCACTATGACGCAATGCTAATGATGTTCCTTTGAAAAGACTTAATGACTTATCACTCTCCCAGTCCTTCTCCCTCCTTTTCTCTCTCTCTCTCTCTCTCTCTCTCTCTCTCACACACACACACACACACACACATACACACACACACACACACACACACACACACACACGCACATATCGCAAACACTTGTGCTTTGTTATTTGGCTAAAATTAAATTGCATTTTTGCGACCCTTTGCGTGTTTATTGACGTCTGTCACAAGTATGCCTGCGCGTACGTTGCTTTCTTCATCCTCTCTAGCTTTAGTAGTAATATTATTCTAATATCTTTACGTCATCATGATTCCACCGGCCGCTAAGGTCTACCGACAAAAATCCCTTTATAGTTCTATAACTACTTTTAGCTAATTCTGGCTTTCTTTCTTTCTTTCTTTCACATTTATTTATGCTCGGTAATGAAAAAAATTAACCAATCAAAATGAAAAACATAA
>QQSS02026445.1:0-19125 GCA_003687565.2 Craspedacusta sowerbii | reverse complement strand
AGTGCAAAAATGTAAGGATTGTTTTTGACTCAGGTAGCCAGCGCTCCTTTATTACGAACGAGTTGAAATCGGCATTGAATCGCAAAGTTAGGGTAAGAGAAGTCTTCGCATTAGCAGATTTATAAACGATGAAAGGTTCCCTTCCCCTGCTTTTCAGGATTCTTAGTGGTCCCATGGTTTCTTCTGAGATGGCAGATGAAGGTCCTTCCCAAACTATGTTTATTGTTAGTGAGCAGGATCCTAAGCTTGATGGTTTACTCGAGAAGTTTTGGCCCCTCGAGTCACTTGGCATTGTAGATCGTGACGACAACAGTGTCATGTAACGCTTTACAGATACTGTTAAGTTTAATCAGACCACAGGTCGGTATCAAGTTAGCTTGCCTTGGCGAGAAAAACATGGGTATCTTAGCAGATCATTACACCCAATGTTATAGGCGTCTAGTTAACCAGTTAAGACATTTTTGTCGTTACCCAAAGTTGTACGAAATGCATAGTGCTGTAATGAAGCATCAAGTTGACGCGGGAATTTCGGAGCCCGTTAGCGTTGAATCACCGGCAATAGGTCAATCATATTACCTGCCACATCATGGTGTCCTGCGCGATGACCATGAAACTACTAAATTAAGAGCAGTGTACTTTTTTAAGGAAGCTCAGCTAAGTCTCGCAGGTTCAATCAGCTACCCATCGCTAAAGCGGCAACTAAGAATCCTAGCAGATGAAAATAATGTTCTAAGGTGCGAATGACGTTTAAAGAATGCGGAACTAGATTACAACAGGAAGTATCCGATTTCATTACCTGCAAGGCATGACATAAGTAGACTCATAGTTTATGATGCCCATGAGCGTGTCCTACACAGCGGCGTGAATGACACCATGAACCTTGTGAGAAGTAGGTTTTGGATCCCACAACTTCGTAAACTGACTCGGCAGATAATCAACAAGTGTGTTATTTGTAAGTGGGTTGACGGGAAGTCCTACTGTGCGAAACCATTTCCCTCCTTGCCTAAATTTAGAGTGTCCCCCGGATCACCCTTTGAAACAACTGGTGTAGACTTCGCAGGGCCGCTTTATATTAAGTCAACCGCTGCTGACAAAGAGACCATTAAGTCGTATGACTTCTTGTCCACGTGCATGTGGAGTAGGGCAGTTCATTTAGAACTAGTGCCAGATATAGGCTCATTGGCTTGTGTTCGAGCTTTGCGCAGTTTTTTTGCACGGCGAGGTGTGCCAAGTGTGATTCTTAGCGACAATGCCAAAGTATTTAAGAGCAAAGAAACCAGAGCCTTCCTGAATGACAGGGGAATTAAATCGGAATTCACCACGCCCAAGGCTCCCTGGGCGGGTGGGGTATGGGAAAGAATGGTGAGAATCATCAAACGTTGCTTAAAGAAGGTCTTACGTAACACGTCTCTCACTTACGAAGAATTGGAAACTGTGCTAGCAGAAGTGGAAGTGAGTGTCAATAACAGGCCTTTAACCTATATGAATGTAGATTCATTAGACGATGTCTTAACCCCTAGCCATCTCTTACATTGTAGGGTTCTTCCGTTGTCTCCCCAAGTAATGTCAACTCTGATGCGAGAACCAATGGTAGTATGGTTCGAAGTCGGATTTTGTATCGGCAGAAAATCTTGCGGGATCTGTGCTGTCGGTGGAAGCGAGAATACTTACGTTCATTGCGGGAATCAAATAGGGGCAAAAAAGGATCGCCAAGTATTCGTCAAACCACTGTCGGCGATGTTGTGTTAGTAGAGAATAGTGTACCGAGGTTGAGTTGGCACTTAGGAAGAATAGAGACCCTCTTTCCTGGAGCAGATGGTGCATGTCGATCGGCGCTTGTTAGATTAGGACGCACCCGGAACCTTGTTAAGCGTGCTATTACGTGTCTCTACCCTCTCGAAGTGAGTGAGAGTGCGAGTGAGAGTTTGTCTGAAGGCCTATCGGGAAGGTCCCGCGACGACCTACCGCGCGCTAAGGTTGTGCCAATAGATGCTCAGGAGCAGGTCTGCGATGCAAAGGACGACGCTGACGACCAGCTGAGGGTAGCAATGGAGCAGACAGAGTGCGATGAGGTACCGTCACAATGAAGTCAAGCGATACCGTCCCGACCGAGTAGAGCAGCTGCTTGCGACAATGGCTTCAAGCGAAGATACTTGAGGCACACGTAGGCGTTCGGCCACGACATGTTACCGATCCTGCCATTTCTGCTTGGAAAGGACCGAACTGAATCTGTTGCAAACAGACTGCAGCAAACCAGACTCAGTGGAGGCAGTGTACGAAATTGCTGTCTGGTTATCGACTGTGGTGATTGCGTAAACAGTGTAGTGAATGGACAAAGACTTCTGTATGAAGTTATGAATAGACAAGGCCCTTGCTCAAGCACCCAAAGATTGCTCAATTCATGATGAACAATGAACAATGTCTCAGTTGAGTAAGACCCAATTAAATTGCGCAAACTGCGTTGTACGAATAATGGTGCAGTTGGGTCAAGACCAGTTCGTACTGTGTAATTTTGTAGTACCGGACAAAGGCTATTTTATTTGTGTTGGGCAAGTGGTTGCATGTTATCGCAAATTTGTATTAATGAAGGCTTATTCATAAGTATGTATAAAAGGAACGAATCATGACACTAGAAACAAGACACATTTGAATGCGGAACAAGCAAAGACTGGCGCTGGCTTCACAGGCAAAGAAGAGGCGAAGAAGAACGAGTGAAGAATATTTAAAGATAAGTTTATTTGGTTGAACCAGTTGTCTTCCCGTGTTGAAGTAGAGCGCGCTACCCTCAGTGAAGTCCTAGCACTGCAAGATTCAAGTTCTTGGACAGTTAGGTGCATCTAAGGTCGCATGGTAAGGAAGTCTAGGCGACTATTTCCTAAGATAGGCTGCGCAAGTCTGCACGTGTGCGTGAAATAGAGAGGGTAGAATTGTCGTCAGATGTTACAGCGGTTCCCAGGGGGAGGGGGGAGCTAGAAGTAGAGGAGGTCATCAAGGCCGAAGAGAAATGGATTTTTTCTTTGCAGGATAGTATGAGTAGCACAGCGGAATTCAAGTCATCTAGAAATCAGATAGCGTTTTTTAAGGATGATGTTGGTCTCATCAGGTGTAAGAGCATGTTGCTGAACGCAGACCTTGAGTTTACCCTGAAGTTTCCTATTGTGTTGCCGAGGCGTATTTACGTCACTGAGCTAATTGCGCGCAACGGAAGCTGCTGCATGCCGGGTCCAACGACACCATGGCGTACGTGAGGAGCAAGCTTTGGGTGCCAAGGTTAAGGCAGTTAGTGAGACATGTGGTTCATAGGCGTGTGGTTTTTAGAATGGTCGATGGAAACGCCTACCGTGCAGAGTCTTTTCCGCCTTTGCCTAAATTTAGAGCAAGCGTTGGAGAGCCTTTTTCTTCTACGGGGTTACACTTTGCGGGTCCTGTCTACATTAGGGCGGAAGGAAGTAGTAGTAGTTCGTTGTCTGTGAAGGCTTATATTCTCGTACTCACTTGCGCTGCGGCGGGCGCCGTGCATCTGGATTTATTCCCCGATTTGACTTCAACAAGTTTGGTGCGGGGCTTACGTCGTTTTATCGGTAGCAGGGGTTGTCCACGGTTGATTTTTAGCGACAACGCGGAGACGCTTAAGTCTGAAGAAACAAGACAGTTCTTAAGAGATCGCACAATCAAACGGAAGTTTAATCTAGCCGAAGCTCCATGGGCGGGACGAGTATTCGTAAGGATGATCAGAATCACCAAACGATGCTTAAGTAAGGTCCTGGGAAGAGCTGTTTTGACCTACGAAGAACTAGAAACTGTGCTAATTGAAGCCGAAAGTGTTATTAACGATCAACCTATAACATACATTGATACAGACAGCACCGAGGAACATCTTACGCCAAATCATTTGATATTCGGACGCCGACAGCTCGCTATGATTCAAAATGTTGTAGAACCTAATCCATAAGCAGCAACACAAGGCTTTAAGGAGCGAGTTTTGTACCTTCAGAAGCTAATAAGGTAATTTAAAGGTAGGTGGAAATCTGAGTATCTGCTCACGCTACAATGCTCACCTGATTCTTCTAAGTCTAAGGTAGGCCGGGAAATCACTGTAGGAAAAACCATCTTTTTGGGTGGTGGAAATTTTGTATATATTCGGAAGATTCTTGGCAAAAAATGTGTGAAGGTTCATGTGAACCAAAGCGGTTGTAGAGTTATTTCTCTACTCCCTCTCGCCTCCCTAACAGTATCTCACTCTGAAGCGCGTGAATAAACATGGCAAAACGGATACTATCTACATCTGTTTTTCATAAGCCAACGTACACCCGTCTCCTACTGCACGTCCAGAGTCATACGGATGTTCGGTACAAGAAATGTTTAATTAAGTCATTGCCTTACAGAGCGTATCGCTTGAGTAGCGATTGGTCCACATTCAAAAGGGAAGTTGAACATTTACGCACAACGCTTATGAAGTTAGCCTAACCGGCAGCTTTGTTTGACCGGATTGTATTTGACTTCGTCAAAAAGTGCAATACCCACCAAAGTAACTTGGGTAGAAGTTTCGCCAATGAGATCGTGAGATTCATTATTCCTTTTAAGGATGAAAAGAATGCGCGCAACCTAAAGCACCGTCTAAATGATCTGGCATGTAATGTACGGGTACAAATTCAGCCAATATTCACCAGCAGAAAAATTGGCGAAAGTTCTAGACCAAAGGAAGCGAAGTCAAAGATTGTGAGTCAACAATGCGTTCATAAATTTCAATGCGGCCAGTGCGACGCTGGCTATATCGGCATGATAACCCGCCACCTGCACCAACAAATCGAGGAACAAAAGCTCGTCGAGCTCAATCGGTCAACACCTGGCTACTCATCAATTGCCGATCAATTTCGATCTTTACGCCGGCTTCACAACTCAGCGCAGGTGTCGCTCCAAATGGGAGTGCCTGTTAATTGAGAGCTTGATGATCGCGCACCATAAATTCGCCAACTCACTTCAAGGACAGCCAGACTCGATTAAGTTGAAGCTGCTTTATCTCTAGATCAAAGACGTGACTAGGGCGATTTTTTTTTTTTTTTTTTTTTTTTGCATTCTTGTTCGTTTAGTCTGAAGATGGTCTAAGAAAGGACCGAAACGCCACAAAAATTGTTAGCTTCATTCTTTGCCTTGAAGATTTACCCATCGAGGAATAGCTGGGGCTCATTACCCATTACCCATAGAAAAAGCGGCATAGCTCTGAGGCATATAGCCCATCAAACACATTTGCTACGACATGTTTCATTTCATTCCGCGTTCTCTTAATTGATCAATCTTCATACAATATAATTCTGTCGTCCAAGTAAAGTTCCGTCGTTTCAGACGAAAGATAGTAAAAATAATAACGGATTGAAGATTCATCCTCGTAAAACTTTACATGCAATAATAGGTAACATTTGATCATCGTGACACATTGTTGACAAACTGATCTTCTCTAGGCGAATACTCTCATTGACAGCGCCGAACGCCATTTAAAGTCTAAGACGAGGCCATATGCATAGTCGCCAGTATCTAAGATCTCGTGGACGGATGTTACTAAATTGACTAGAGCGTGGTTAGTAGAATAATTCTTTCTGAAACCAAATTCTTTCGCGTAGGTAACGATGTTTAGTTTTTCCAAGAATTCATAAAAAAATACAGGCATGAGCTTCTTGACCTAACACAATACACGAACAACCATGAAACCGCAAACGCTACAAACGCTAATACCACCGCCCGGCTGTATCACGACTCTAAACTTTTCGTACCACTAGAGTATCCTGTCTACGCGAATAAAAACTAAAGAAGGAATTTCTCAAGATAAATTCACAATGAGTACTAAAGTACTCAAATCCAAAGACTTACATTTGCAAGGAAAGGCATCTGATGAACGCTTTTAAACGAGAATTATTACATCATCATTTTTATTATCATAAGCACAAGTAGCGATATGTAAGCGCCGCACATGTCTTAATCCTACCATATCGAACCATTATTTATCGGTCACAAGTCATGTTTACCAACTAAAATGCTGAACCATGTCCGACATACCATCATTTTGCGCCAGTAAAATTGCATCGTTGGCATCTGCTATTCTTCCAGCAGTAATAATCATCTAAATAAAAACCGCATGTCTTCATAAAATAATCAAACACTAGCCTACAATTTAAGATTTCCAAAATAAACAATATCATCACAATATCATTATATAATCATGAGCAATGTGTTGACGACTTACTCGTCTAATAATTATAAGTTAATAGTTATAACCAGTCACGTTACAGAATCTGCTAGTAAATCCTCGTACCCATGTTTAAGGCTTTCCGAAAAACTAAGCCAAGTAAACATGGCAACCAACCAACGCAACAAAATACTTATGAAAGCTTCAAGCAAGCAACTGTTATGAACCATATGCTAATATCATCATCAGTATCGTGTAATGGACTTAAGAGTCAGGGCAGAGAGCATCAACCTCGAAAAGTGCCTTCCTGGTAGTGGCTAGATGGGATGATAAAGAAGCGGGGTCTCGAGTGCTCCGGGAAATTTTTTACGAACAGTAAATGGAACTCCATCAGGAGAGCAGAAAAAAAAACAAACTGCAACTCCACGCAGGACCCGCATTGAATACAATAATAGTAGTAACAACCAAGACAAGAATTACGCCGACCGAAGATTATCACTCAACCACATCTAGGAATATCTTCTTGCAATAACAACTAAATGCTTAAAAAAAAAAAGAACGATTCTGTCACATAGCTTTCGCAATCGTGATGACAATAAAACAGAATTTTGCATAATACGTAGGTACATACAGCAGATATCGAAAACCATAATAGGCTAGAAACAGTGTCAAGTCGGGCAGTACGCTGAGTTGCAAAAGCACTTGAGCAAGAAGTGAGTCGTGTCCTCAATGCCGTCGTTTGAAATTAGGCAATTAATATGCGTCCTTAATATCTGCACGCAGGGCTCTAAGCCCGAGCTATACTTGTTTAAAAAACTAAGGTCTACGCCACGATGGATCTTGCGCGTATAATTTCTTGAAGGAAGCACTACTCGGGTCACTGAATTTTAGAAGCTTGTGTAGGTTTTAGATTCCAGAAGTGACTTGTCTAACGTAGTCCAGTCAGAGACTACAGTTGGGAAGAAGGAAGCAAAAAAACCTTAAGGGTACGGCAATAGTTTTCGTATTTGAATGGTTTCCTTATGAGTATGCATCTTGTGAATCTAGTTGGCAACGCAGCGAACCAGTACGCTGGTTTCATTTTTCAAACATTATTCCAGAATAAGGGAATTCGTCTCTACATATACAGCATCTTCGGCCAGCTTTCCCTTTTTCAGACTTCCAAAAGGTTTGCAGCTGAGGAGCCCTTCCAGACAACAAACATAGCTAAGGCAGATTTATATTGGGTGGAATCCAATTTAGCAAATGACGAATTTCCGAAATATAGAGTGATAGACTACATCATTCTAGTCAAGGAAGCGTCATACCGAAGACTTAAAAAATACTTTACTAATAGCCTATTAAGTATTTGCCTCAACATAAATGCAAAATTATAAAGCGCACTCTTAAGTACGGGATCTATTGTGTATTTAAACCAAGGATACAGCGCACCGTCACAAGCGTATTTGACTGGCTCGGCGAAATCCGCTAATCCCTAAATTGCGACACGACAGAAACTATTCGCTTTCGATCTAATAACAAGAAATGCGACTCAGGGATGCAAATCACAATTAACAAGCGAATATTTTAATCTTATCATGCCAGATACCAAGGTACTTTACCAGATTCCCGCCTCTCCTTCAAGACATTTATTGCCGAGTGTTCGAAGAAACTTGCCAATCGACTCATATATCCAAAGCTGGACATTATGCTGACAGACCATAAAGTCACTTTGCTTCTGAGTATTTCACATTCACATGACAAACGGATGCCGTACATGGGGTATTATCAACAAAAGCGAACTGAACAAAGTTTCTAATTTGCAGCAAAGAGCCATAACATTAATGTCACTTTCTTGTTAGTACGATGACGCATCCGCAAATCAGTTAGAAGTTTTGAAAATGGAAGACTTCATCACACTGAAACTACGCCTTTTGGTACTGGTATACAAATAAACTTCCTCGACCTGCGAAAAACCTTTTCAATTACTTAGTACCGGTTCTCAGCAACCGTGCGAAAAACGGTTCCAAACTTATTCTTTCATTCAGAAACAAATGAATCAAACGAGAAAAAAAACTCCATAAATTTCCAACGTTCATCCTTATATAACCAGCTTTGCACCTAAATATAAAAGGTGATTACCTACTTAAGGCGATATACGTTCCCTTTCGCCTTTGCTCTGGATACATTGGATTTAACGAGGATTGTAAGCACTTTGTCAACAAGAGCAATCTCTTTAATCTGTCTTAGAAAGGTTTAATCACTTTTCATTTTGACATCGACATAATAACTGTAGTTCTCAATACGTTCCAATCCCTATAGCACCGTTGCTATATTGCTTTTTTGCCACTGACCCATTGCATCTATTGCATCGGCGTAGATGGCAATTTCACGTCAAAGCTACGTATCAAAGAGGGTTATCGTAAAAAACAGCGTTTACTTAGTGTCTTCAACCATGTTTAACTAGTTTAAAACGCTCGAATTGACTAGCCAGGGTTATTGAAGATGTCGTTTTCTCCAAGAAGCACGGATCTTTTACAAAGGTCAATGTTACTTATCTGCTGTTGGCTATTATATGTAATTTTGCTTTGATTTTAGTAATTGAACTTTATTTAGTGCTGATTTGATAATAGTGTTCTTTATAGGTCGCTAATGGAAAGAATAAATCCTCTCGTGCGTATACTGTATAATAAGGCGCATACTAAAACCTAAAATCTACTAAAATTAGATAGTACCGGAAGCAAACTTAGTGCAGCCTAAAGCAAATCCACTTTTAAACCACGAACCACATAATTTCAAGATTCTTCCAGAAAACCATCACAGTTCCTCTCTTGTTCCTTTAATTGAAGGCTGGGCTATTTCTCGATCAAACTTTTCCTCTTTTATCTCATCATAGTCGGAGTATATTGTTTATATATATGTATATATATACATATATATAAACAATATACTCCGACTATGATGAGATAAAAGAGGAAAAGTTTGATCGAGAAATAGCCCAGCCTTCAATTAAAGGAACAAGAGAGGAACTGTGATGGTTTTCTGGAAGAATCTTGAAATTATGTGGTTCGTGGTTTAAAAGTGGATTTGCTTTAGGCTGCACTAAGTTTGCTTCCGGTACTATCTAATTTTAGTAGATTTTAGGTTTTAGTATGCGCCTTATTATACAGTATACGCACGAGAGGATTTATTCTTTCCATTAGCGACCTATAAAGAACACTATTATCAAATCAGCACTAAATAAAGTTCAATTACTAAAATCAAAGCAAAATTACATATAATAGCCAACAGCAGATAAGTAACATTGACCTTTGTAAAAGATCCGTGCTTCTTGGAGAAAACGACATCTTCAATAACCCTGGCTAGTCAATTCGAGCGTTTTAAACTAGTTAAACATGGTTGAAGACACTAAGTAAACGCTGTTTTTTACGATAACCCTCTTTGATACGTAGCTTTGACGTGAAATTGCCATCTACGCCGATGCAATAGATGCAATGGGTCAGTGGCAAAAAAGCAATATAGCAACGGTGCTATAGGGATTGGAACGTATTGAGAACTACAGTTATTATGTCGATGTCAAAATGAAAAGTGATTAAACCTTTCTAAGACAGATTAAAGAGATTGCTCTTGTTGACAAAGTGCTTACAATCCTCGTTAAATCCAATGTATCCAGAGCAAAGGCGAAAGGGAACGTATATCGCCTTAAGTAGGTAATCACCTTTTATATTTAGGTGCAAAGCTGGTTATATAAGGATGAACGTTGGAAATTTATGGAGTTTTTTTTCTCGTTTGATTCATTTGTTTCTGAATGAAAGAATAAGTTTGGAACCGTTTTTCGCACGGTTGCTGAGAACCGGTACTAAGTAATTGAAAAGGTTTTTCGCAGGTCGAGGAAGTTTATTTGTATACCAGTACCAAAAGGCGTAGTTTCAGTGTGATGAAGTCTTCCATTTTCAAAACTTCTAACTGATTTGCGGATGCGTCATCGTACTAACAAGAAAGTGACATTAATGTTATGGCTCTTTGCTGCAAATTAGAAACTTTGTTCAGTTCGCTTTTGTTGATAATACCCCATGTACGGCATCCGTTTGTCATGTGAATGTGAAATACTCAGAAGCAAAGTGACTTTATGGTCTGTCAGCATAATGTCCAGCTTTGGATATATGAGTCGATTGGCAAGTTTCTTCGAACACTCGGCAATAAATGTCTTGAAGGAGAGGCGGGAATCTGGTAAAGTACCTTGGTATCTGGCATGATAAGATTAAAATATTCGCTTGTTAATTGTGATTTGCATCCCTGAGTCGCATTTCTTGTTATTAGATCGAAAGCGAATAGTTTCTGTCGTGTCGCAATTTAGGGATTAGCGGATTTCGCCGAGCCAGTCAAATACGCTTGTGACGGTGCGCTGTATCCTTGGTTTAAATACACAATAGATCCCGTACTTAAGAGTGCGCTTTATAATTTTGCATTTATGTTGAGGCAAATACTTAATAGGCTATTAGTAAAGTATTTTTTAAGTCTTCGGTATGACGCTTCCTTGACTAGAATGATGTAGTCTATCACTCTATATTTCGGAAATTCGTCATTTGCTAAATTGGATTCCACCCAATATAAATCTGCCTTAGCTATGTTTGTTGTCTGGAAGGGCTCCTCAGCTGCAAACCTTTTGGAAGTCTGAAAAAGGGAAAGCTGGCCGAAGATGCTGTATATGTAGAGACGAATTCCCTTATTCTGGAATAATGTTTGAAAAATGAAACCAGCGTACTGGTTCGCTGCGTTGCCAACTAGATTCACAAGATGCATACTCATAAGGAAACCATTCAAATACGAAAACTATTGCCGTACCCTTAAGGTTTTTTTGCTTCCTTCTTCCCAACTGTAGTCTCTGACTGGACTACGTTAGACAAGTCACTTCTGGAATCTAAAACCTACACAAGCTTCTAAAATTCAGTGACCCGAGTAGTGCTTCCTTCAAGAAATTATACGCGCAAGATCCATCGTGGCGTAGACCTTAGTTTTTTAAACAAGTATAGCTCGGGCTTAGAGCCCTGCGTGCAGATATTAAGGACGCATATTAATTGCCTAATTTCAAACGACGGCATTGAGGACACGACTCACTTCTTGCTCAAGTGCTTTTGCAACTCAGCGTACTGCCCGACTTGACACTGTTTCTAGCCTATTATGGTTTTCGATATCTGCTGTATGTACCTACGTATTATGCAAAATTCTGTTTTATTGTCATCACGATTGCGAAAGCTATGTGACAGAATCGTTCTTTTTTTTTTTAAGCATTTAGTTGTTATTGCAAGAAGATATTCCTAGATGTGGTTGAGTGATAATCTTCGGTCGGCGTAATTCTTGTCTTGGTTGTTACTACTATTATTGTATTCAATGCGGGTCCTGCGTGGAGTTGCAGTTTGTTTTTTTTTCTGCTCTCCTGATGGAGTTCCATTTACTGTTCGTAAAAAATTTCCCGGAGCACTCGAGACCCCGCTTCTTTATCATCCCATCTAGCCACTACCAGGAAGGCACTTTTCGAGGTTGATGCTCTCTGCCCTGACTCTTAAGTCCATTACACGATACTGATGATGATATTAGCATATGGTTCATAACAGTTGCTTGCTTGAAGCTTTCATAAGTATTTTGTTGCGTTGGTTGGTTGCCATGTTTACTTGGCTTAGTTTTTCGGAAAGCCTTAAACATGGGTACGAGGATTTACTAGCAGATTCTGTAACGTGACTGGTTATAACTATTAACTTATAATTATTAGACGAGTAAGTCGTCAACACATTGCTCATGATTATATAATGATATTGTGATGATATTGTTTATTTTGGAAATCTTAAATTGTAGGCTAGTGTTTGATTATTTTATGAAGACATGCGGTTTTTATTTAGATGATTATTACTGCTGGAAGAATAGCAGATGCCAACGATGCAATTTTACTGGCGCAAAATGATGGTATGTCGGACATGGTTCAGCATTTTAGTTGGTAAACATGACTTGTGACCGATAAATAATGGTTCGATATGGTAGGATTAAGACATGTGCGGCGCTTACATATCGCTACTTGTGCTTATGATAATAAAAATGATGATGTAATAATTCTCGTTTAAAAGCGTTCATCAGATGCCTTTCCTTGCAAATGTAAGTCTTTGGATTTGAGTACTTTAGTACTCATTGTGAATTTATCTTGAGAAATTCCTTCTTTAGTTTTTATTCGCGTAGACAGGATACTCTAGTGGTACGAAAAGTTTAGAGTCGTGATACAGCCGGGCGGTGGTATTAGCGTTTGTAGCGTTTGCGGTTTCATGGTTGTTCGTGTATTGTGTTAGGTCAAGAAGCTCATGCCTGTATTTTTTTATGAATTCTTGGAAAAACTAAACATCGTTACCTACGCGAAAGAATTTGGTTTCAGAAAGAATTATTCTACTAACCACGCTCTAGTCAATTTAGTAACATCCGTCCACGAGATCTTAGATACTGGCGACTATGCATATGGCCTCGTCTTAGACTTTAAATGGCGTTCGGCGCTGTCAATGAGAGTATTCGCCTAGAGAAGATCAGTTTGTCAACAATGTGTCACGATGATCAAATGTTACCTATTATTGCATGTAAAGTTTTACGAGGATGAATCTTCAATCCGTTATTATTTTTACTATCTTTCGTCTGAAACGACGGAACTTTACTTGGACGACAGAATTATATTGTATGAAGATTGATCAATTAAGAGAACGCGGAATGAAATGAAACATGTCGTAGCAAATGTGTTTGATGGGCTATATGCCTCAGAGCTATGCCGCTTTTTCTATGGGTAATGGGTAATGAGCCCCAGCTATTCCTCGATGGGTAAATCTTCAAGGCAAAGAATGAAGCTAACAATTTTTGTGGCGTTTCGGTCCTTTCTTAGACCATCTTCAGACTAAACGAACAAGAATGCAAAAAAAAAAAAAAAAAAAAAAAATCGCCCTAGTCACGTCTTTGATCTAGAGATAAAGCAGCTTCAACTTAATCGAGTCTGGCTGTCCTTGAAGTGAGTTGGCGAATTTATGGTGCGCGATCATCAAGCTCTCAATTAACAGGCACTCCCATTTGGAGCGACACCTGCGCTGAGTTGTGAAGCCGGCGTAAAGATCGAAATTGATCGGCAATTGATGAGTAGCCAGGTGTTGACCGATTGAGCTCGACGAGCTTTTGTTCCTCGATTTGTTGGTGCAGGTGGCGGGTTATCATGCCGATATAGCCAGCGTCGCACTGGCCGCATTGAAATTTATGAACGCATTGTTGACTCACAATCTTTGACTTCGCTTCCTTTGGTCTAGAACTTTCGCCAATTTTTCTGCTGGTGAATATTGGCTGAATTTGTACCCGTACATTACATGCCAGATCATTTAGACGGTGCTTTAGGTTGCGCGCATTCTTTTCATCCTTAAAAGGAATAATGAATCTCACGATCTCATTGGCGAAACTTCTACCCAAGTTACTTTGGTGGGTATTGCACTTTTTGACGAAGTCAAATACAATCCGGTCAAACAAAGCTGCCGGTTAGGCTAACTTCATAAGCGTTGTGCGTAAATGTTCAACTTCCCTTTTGAATGTGGACCAATCGCTACTCAAGCGATACGCTCTGTAAGGCAATGACTTAATTAAACATTTCTTGTACCGAACATCCGTATGACTCTGGACGTGCAGTAGGAGACGGGTGTACGTTGGCTTATGAAAAACAGATGTAGATAGTATCCGTTTTGCCATGTTTATTCACGCGCTTCAGAGTGAGATACTGTTAGGGAGGCGAGAGGGAGTAGAGAAATAACTCTACAACCGCTTTGGTTCACATGAACCTTCACACATTTTTTGCCAAGAATCTTCCGAATATATACAAAATTTCCACCACCCAAAAAGATGGTTTTTCCTACAGTGATTTCCCGGCCTACCTTAGACTTAGAAGAATCAGGTGAGCATTGTAGCGTGAGCAGATACTCAGATTTCCACCTACCTTTAAATTACCTTATTAGCTTCTGAAGGTACAAAACTCGCTCCTTAAAGCCTTGTGTTGCTGCTTATGGATTAGGTTCTACAACATTTTGAATCATAGCGAGCTGTCGGCGTCCGAATATCAAATGATTTGGCGTAAGATGTTCCTCGGTGCTGTCTGTATCAATGTATGTTATAGGTTGATCGTTAATAACACTTTCGGCTTCAATTAGCACAGTTTCTAGTTCTTCGTAGGTCAAAACAGCTCTTCCCAGGACCTTACTTAAGCATCGTTTGGTGATTCTGATCATCCTTACGAATACTCGTCCCGCCCATGGAGCTTCGGCTAGATTAAACTTCCGTTTGATTGTGCGATCTCTTAAGAACTGTCTTGTTTCTTCAGACTTAAGCGTCTCCGCGTTGTCGCTAAAAATCAACCGTGGACAACCCCTGCTACCGATAAAACGACGTAAGCCCCGCACCAAACTTGTTGAAGTCAAATCGGGGAATAAATCCAGATGCACGGCGCCCGCCGCAGCGCAAGTGAGTACGAGAATATAAGCCTTCACAGACAACGAACTACTACTACTTCCTTCCGCCCTAATGTAGACAGGACCCGCAAAGTGTAACCCCGTAGAAGAAAAAGGCTCTCCAACGCTTGCTCTAAATTTAGGCAAAGGCGGAAAAGACTCTGCACGGTAGGCGTTTCCATCGACCATTCTAAAAACCACACGCCTATGAACCACATGTCTCACTAACTGCCTTAACCTTGGCACCCAAAGCTTGCTCCTCACGTACGCCATGGTGTCGTTGGACCCGGCATGCAGCAGCTTCCGTTGCGCGCAATTAGCTCAGTGACGTAAATACGCCTCGGCAACACAATAGGAAACTTCAGGGTAAACTCAAGGTCTGCGTTCAGCAACATGCTCTTACACCTGATGAGACCAACATCATCCTTAAAAAACGCTATCTGATTTCTAGATGACTTGAATTCCGCTGTGCTACTCATACTATCCTGCAAAGAAAAAATCCATTTCTCTTCGGCCTTGATGACCTCCTCTACTTCTAGCTCCCCCCTCCCCCTGGGAACCGCTGTAACATCTGACGACAATTCTACCCTCTCTATTTCACGCACACGTGCAGACTTGCGCAGCCTATCTTAGGAAATAGTCGCCTAGACTTCCTTACCATGCGACCTTAGATGCACCTAACTGTCCAAGAACTTGAATCTTGCAGTGCTAGGACTTCACTGAGGGTAGCGCGCTCTACTTCAACACGGGAAGACAACTGGTTCAACCAAATAAACTTATCTTTAAATATTCTTCACTCGTTCTTCTTCGCCTCTTCTTTGCCTGTGAAGCCAGCGCCAGTCTTTGCTTGTTCCGCATTCAAATGTGTCTTGTTTCTAGTGTCATGATTCGTTCCTTTTATACATACTTATGAATAAGCCTTCATTAATACAAATTTGCGATAACATGCAACCACTTGCCCAACACAAATAAAATAGCCTTTGTCCGGTACTACAAAATTACACAGTACGAACTGGTCTTGACCCAACTGCACCATTATTCGTACAACGCAGTTTGCGCAATTTAATTGGGTCTTACTCAACTGAGACATTGTTCATTGTTCATCATGAATTGAGCAATCTTTGGGTGCTTGAGCAAGGGCCTTGTCTATTCATAACTTCATACAGAAGTCTTTGTCCATTCACTACACTGTTTACGCAATCACCACAGTCGATAACCAGACAGCAATTTCGTACACTGCCTCCACTGAGTCTGGTTTGCTGCAGTCTGTTTGCAACAGATTCAGTTCGGTCCTTTCCAAGCAGAAATGGCAGGATCGGTAACATGTCGTGGCCGAACGCCTACGTGTGCCTCAAGTATCTTCGCTTGAAGCCATTGTCGCAAGCAGCTGCTCTACTCGGTCGGGACGGTATCGCTTGACTTCATTGTGACGGTACCTCATCGCACTCTGTCTGCTCCATTGCTACCCTCAGCTGGTCGTCAGCGTCGTCCTTTGCATCGCAGACCTGCTCCTGAGCATCTATTGGCACAACCTTAGCGCGCGGTAGGTCGTCGCGGGACCTTCCCGATAGGCCTTCAGACAAACTCTCACTCGCACTCTCACTCACTTCGAGAGGGTAGAGACACGTAATAGCACGCTTAACAAGGTTCCGGGTGCGTCCTAATCTAACAAGCGCCGATCGACATGCACCATCTGCTCCAGGAAAGAGGGTCTCTATTCTTCCTAAGTGCCAACTCAACCTCGGTACACTATTCTCTACTAACACAACATCGCCGACAGTGGTTTGACGAATACTTGGCGATCCTTTTTTGCCCCTATTTGATTCCCGCAATGAACGTAAGTATTCTCGCTTCCACCGACAGCACAGATCCCGCAAGATTTTCTGCCGATACAAAATCCGACTTCGAACCATACTACCATTGGTTCTCGCATCAGAGTTGACATTACTTGGGGAGACAACGGAAGAACCCTACAATGTAAGAGATGGCTAGGGGTTAAGACATCGTCTAATGAATCTACATTCATATAGGTTAAAGGCCTGTTATTGACACTCACTTCCACTTCTGCTAGCACAGTTTCCAATTCTTCGTAAGTGAGAGACGTGTTACGTAAGACCTTCTTTAAGCAACGTTTGATGATTCTCACCATTCTTTCCCATACCCCACCCGCCCAGGGAGCCTTGGGCGTGGTGAATTCCGATTTAATTCCCCTGTCATTCAGGAAGGCTCTGGTTTCTTTGCTCTTAAATACTTTGGCATTGTCGCTAAGAATCACACTTGGCACACCTCGCCGTGCAAAAAAACTGCGCAAAGCTCGAACACAAGCCAATGAGCCTATATCTGGCACTAGTTCTAAATGAACTGCCCTACTCCACATGCACGTGGACAAGAAGTCATACGACTTAATGGTCTCTTTGTCAGCAGCGGTTGACTTAATATAAAGCGGCCCTGCGAAGTCTACACCAGTTGTTTCAAAGGGTGATCCGGGGGACACTCTAAATTTAGGCAAGGAGGGAAATGGTTTCGCACAGTAGGACTTCCCGTCAACCCACTTACAAATAACACACTTGTTGATTATCTGCCGAGTCAGTTTACGAAGTTGTGGGATCCAAAACCTACTTCTCACAAGGTTCATGGTGTCATTCACGCCGCTGTGTAGGACACGCTCATGGGCATCATAAACTATGAGTCTACTTATGTCATGCCTTGCAGGTAATGAAATCGGATACTTCCTGTTGTAATCTAGTTCCGCATTCTTTAAACGTCATTCGCACCTTAGAACATTATTTTCATCTGCTAGGATTCTTAGTTGCCGCTTTAGCGATGGGTAGCTGATTGAACCTGCGAGACTTAGCTGAGCTTCCTTAAAAAAGTACACTGCTCTTAATTTAGTAGTTTCATGGTCATCGCGCAGGACACCATGATGTGGCAGGTAATATGATTGACCTATTGCCGGTGATTCAACGCTAACGGGCTCCGAAATTCCCGCGTCAACTTGATGCTTCATTACAGCACTATGCATTTCGTACAACTTTGGGTAACGACAAAAATGTCTTAACTGGTTAACTAGACGCCTATAACATTGGGTGTAATGATCTGCTAAGATACCCATGTTTTTCTCGCCAAGGCAAGCTAACTTGATACCGACCTGTGGTCTGATTAAACTTAACAGTATCTGTAAAGCGTTACATGACACTGTTGTCGTCACGATCTACAATGCCAAGTGACTCGAGGGGCCAAAACTTCTCGAGTAAACCATCAAGCTTAGGATCCTGCTCACTAACAATAAACATAGTTTGGGAAGGACCTTCATCTGCCATCTCAGAAGAAACCATGGGACCACTAAGAATCCTGAAAAGCAGGGGAAGGGAACCTTTCATCGTTTATAAATCTGCTAATGCGAAGACTTCTCTTACCCTAACTTTGCGATTCAATGCCGATTTCAACTCGTTCGTAATAAAGGAGCGCTGGCTACCTGAGTCAAAAACAATCCTTACATTTTTGCACTCGTAGCCAGAGCCACTGCACACGCGAGCTCTCCCAGTTTGCATTAGAGCTGAAGTCGCTGCACTGCACATCATTGATAGAGACCCTGCCTCAGTTTGATAGGCTTTCTTACTCGCTATGGCTTGTTCGTCAGGTTTCGGCAGCTTGTTTTGGTTTGGTAGCTTCAGACAAATTGAGGCATTGTGTTTGCCATTACACTTCACGCACCTTTCATTGGATTTACATTTTTGGCAATGTGCCCGGGTCTTAGGCAATTAAAGCATTTAGATGCCTTTTGTATGTGTTCCCGCCTAGCTGCCACATTAGTGACCACGCGGCAATTTTCTGGACGATGGTTTAATTGGCAATAAACGCAGACTGCTTGGACCCGTTCCGATCGGGTTTGTTCGGACGAAAACAAAGCGTGCCCCGTCCCGATCTTGCACACGTGGATTGGTTTCCTTATTTGACTTAGTGTGGATGGAAACGTGTCCCGGCCTTTCTCTTGCCTCAATTACTTTCTTAAGGGAGGTTAACGGTTTCTCCAACTGCCAAAGATCGCCATCAGCATCACATTCCCTGCTCACTATGAGCGCAAGATCCGGGGGAAGCCGGTCTAATAAAACGGGTACCAACAAAGGACCAAATTGTCTGAAATCAATGCCTAACGACTGCAGCGACCTAATATGCGTTTCCAGCTTATAGGTGTGACGTAATTTCCTGATGCTATCGGAGCCGGTCAACTCTGGAAGCTTTAGAATAGCTTCCTTGAGGGGACTAATAATGAAGGCCTTCTAGCCAAGCCGGCCAATTAATAGATCTATTACATGCTTGTAATTCTCTTTGGTCGGTGAAAACCCTTCAATGGCTTCGCCTAAAACTACTGACCTCAGGTAACTAAACTTATCAATGTCGCTTAAGTCCTCATTCTTATGAATAAGTGATTCAAAGGTATCCCAAAATTGTTGCCATTTC
>QQSS02026334.1:0-10865 GCA_003687565.2 Craspedacusta sowerbii | reverse complement strand
TATCGTATCGTATCGCACCGTATCGAAAAGTATCGGTCCACTACAAGTATCGATCAAGCCTGATATACAGTGTTATCGTGATTGCGACGATCACTTTTTGTGTGTTTTTGTACTTTATAGGATATGTGAGAAGGGGAATTCATACGCGGGATTTTAGTCTATTTTTCTTTTAAATATTAATATTCCTAAATGTCCGGTTTGTAACTTCTTGCATGAAGTCTTAATGGAGGCTTATTAAATCCAATTAGCTTAGCTATGGAAGTGTCTCCCTATGTGTACTAGTGGCGCAGTCCAGATTCTCGGCTCCCGTCCACGCTCTCTTCAACATTCATTTCCTGACATAACTAATTCAATCACAAGACGACGGAAATGATTCAAATAAGATTGCCACTACAGATCTTGGTAAACTATTGCGTATTGCCATATTAACCGTAACTTTGGACTCCACAATGCAAACTCTTTTTTTTTTTGAAACTCTTTGTGGTTCTGTTATCGGGTAGCTTGGAGATATTTCAGATCTTCATAGTTCTAAGAATCGTTCTCCTCTCTGCAAAGAGAATCAGATATTATGCCTATCAGATTTTGCGTCATGTTCAAACTTTGCATAAAATTCTGGGTAATAAATATCCCTAGTTTGAATTTGAGCATCAAGATTCGTTATCCAAGTTATGAACCAGGCTTTCAAACAGGAAGGAACAGATCCCTTGAGATGCGCGATGCTCGACAATGCACTCGCAGGGTCTACATGTAAACTTTCCCAAGCATAACCTGAGATGGCCTTGTTGAGCCGTGTAACTATAAGAGTAGTATGCCGAGTCTGCAATGACAGATGACATTACACAAACAGTCATATTGATTGTGAATGTTTCTATGCACAACTATATTTCTAGTTACTTTCAACGAAAGTAAAGCTTTCCCATTTCAAGGACGTATTTCGATTGCCGTCTTTATCAGGTGACTTGACGATTTCACGCCACCCGTATAAATACATAGGATGAGCAAACATTCTAGTTAGCTACAAGTAAGCATGGATGGATAGATTGATGGATCGATTGATGGATGAATGGACGGATGGATGGATGAATGGATTGATGGATGGATGGATGGATGGATGGATGAATGGATGGATGGATGGGTGGGTGGATAGGCGGAAGGAGTGATTGATTGATTGATGAAGGAGTGGGTGGATCGAAGGAGCGACGAATGGAGTGATCTTTGGATAGTTTGATGGATCAAAAAATAGTTGGTGGGAGGTGGGGCCACTCACTGGAGGACTGGCTCGTTTACCGGGCTAGGTAATTGGATGCCTGTTGAAGGACGTCTGGGTTAATGAGTAGAGCGATGGATAGACAGCTATATGGTAATATGATTGGTGGAGCGAATGGCTAAGAAAATTAAAAGATCGTTGGGTTGACTGATTTTGATTTTGATTTTTCGATGCCAAAAATACATACGTACTTGCTTAACTACAGAATATACAGAATAAAAACGCTGTTGCAGTAGAACGATGCATTTAAAAATAATAAACCAATACCACGTCATTTTCGTGCTCGAAAAATCAAGTCAATCGTAGAAAGTGACGTCCAATTCTACTTTTTCTTACCTCTATTTAATGTGTCATCTCATAAGAATTTTCATTATTTGAAGAGATTGAAGAGTGCAGTTGGTCGTAGAAGTAAAGCGCATTAAGTAAAAGAATCGATGTTCTGCGACATGGAACATCAAATCAGCAGAATTTCCCATGAGTTAGTATTGTCCATTGCAATTTACTCATTTGGCAAACGCAAAACTGACAACCAAACTGCTTCAGTTTCGGCTTTGTTTGCAGGTAACTTGAACTTTTATTTTCGAGAAGTCGTTTACATGTATTCCATGTATGTAATTCCATTCCACCAGTTAATCCCAATTTTCCATGAATAATATTTCTTTTTAGACACCTTCTCCTAATGGTATAAAATGAGATGGGGAAAGGAACCGCTGGTGATACCTGGATCTTGTCAATTTGTTCCTACCAATTTTTTGAAAGTTCCGCCTCTAACATATTCGATAAAGCTGGACCCGGAAGCCCGTGAATTCATTCCGAAGTCTTGCAGCTTTTGCAACCGCAGGCATTGTAAGATGCGAGAACAGATTGCTTGGCAATCTTGTATGAATGCAATCCAAGAAGAACTCAAGTATTTTCAAAAATCTTTCGTTGACAATACAGGGCATTTTGTAAGCAGCGCGTGCAAAGAACATGTATCGAAAGTTAAGTTTAATAACCAAAAGCATGAAGAGATGAGACAACCTTTAGCCTGGTTTCCGATGTTGGAAGAAATCAATGAAGATATTGAAGGTAGCGATGGTTTGGCGTGGTTTCTTGAGATAAGAAGAAAGGGAAGGGCCTGACAAGATATTAGTTTCATCAACAGCCTGATAATTAAAGAGGCTTTGTTTAGCAACGAGCACCATCTAGAGATGAGACAACCTTTAGATTGGTTTCCAATGTTGGAAGAAATCAATATATCAATGAAGATATTAAAGGTAGCGATGTTGCCAGGCCTACAAAGGTCGACAACATTATGGGAAATGCAAAGGCAGAATTTAGTATTTAACGATACTTGAAGACGAGACAGGATTGGTTTCCGGACCTTGAGGATATCACAGAAAAAGTCGAGCAGCCTGTTAAGAGGATTAGTCTTATTAACAACCTGATCTTTGGAGAGGCTGCGTTTAGCAACAAACAACATCTAGAGATGAGGCAACCTTTAGCGTGGTTTCCTCTTTTAGAAGAGATCCAAGAAGAAAGGCAAGGGCCTGTCAAGATGATTAGTTTCATCAACAGCCTGATAATTAAAGAGGCTTCGTATAGCAGCGAGCACCATCTTGAGATGAGGCAACCTTTAGTTTGGCTTCCTATCTTAGAAGAGATCAAAGAAGAAATCAAACGAATCGAAGAAACGGTGTTATCAAAACCAATGATGAAAGTAAGCAACGGTGTTGGCAATGCAAAAACCGAACTTAGCATTCAGAGATACTTCGAGACAAGGCATGATTGGTTTCCGGCCCAGGAAAATATCCCTGAGGAAGTCGAACAGCCTGCTATACAAATGTGTCTTGATGACAATCTAGTCATCGAACAGGTGTTCTACTACAACCAAAAATATCATGAGATATGGCAACCTTTAACTTGGTTTCGTCTTTTACAGAAAATCCGGGAAGACGTTCAAGAACCTAGAACGGATAACAATCATGAAGTAGAGCCACCTAAAAGGAATCCACTTTCTGTGTTGATTCTTGAAGATTACGATATTTCTAAGCATCTTGCTCACAAGACGGCCTTTCGCATCAGGTGCTGCGAAAGTCATCGCCAAAGTCTATTAACTGAACATCTTTATGTCTCGATCAAGCAGAGGCAGTGTGATAACGATGTAGTCCAGATTCAAGGGTCCCATCCCCGCGTGTGATTCCAATCACAAGAAGACGGAAATGCTTAAAAAATGGTCGCCACTACAGGTGTTGGCAGACTATTGCGTATAGCCATGTTCTCTAACCAAGATTTGGGACCCAAGGATGTAAATTTTGCTCTTGCATTCTGTGCAGTGATGTTATTGGGAGACTTGGAGATTTTTTTCCTCTCTGCTCAATCAGTTTATGCTCGTAATGTTTAAAATTTTGTACAAAATTACGGTTAATAGATATCGCTATTTTAAATTTAAGCTTCATGATTCATGCACCCAGGTCATAGACTTCCAGCGGGATACGTTTTGGCCAGCAGCCCTGTGATGCTTTATTTCAAGTAATGCCTTCGCAACTCTCCATGCAAAGGAGAAGCGTCCATTCAATAGATCGTTGACGTGTTTTTGGCAGTGCCGCAGTATCTCATGGGTCTATTGATCAGGTGGCCTAATATTGTACCTACTCATCTTCTTAAAATAGCTAGGAACTTTCTCTCCTACCCTCTCGCACACATTATTAACCAATCATTTAGACATGCATGCTATCCATCTTCACTAAAGATATCTAAAGTTATACCTATATATAAGAATAGCTCTATTGACACATGTGATCACCGCGCGATCTCACTATTTCCGAACACAAGCAAAGTCTTCGAAAGAGCAATCTACAATAGGCTTGACTCATACCTTGAGAAGTTGAACGTTTTAAGTAAATTACAATTTGGGTTTCACAGTAAACATTCAGCAAATCATGCTCTGGTTGTTTTGATTGAAAAAAATTAAGTCATATCTTGACGCTTGTGATCTTACTCGTGGAATATTTCTACACATACAAAAAGCGTTCGATTCTGTGCATAACAATATCCTTCTTCAAAAACTTGAAGCCTACGGTGTAAGGTCTAAGGCGAATGAATGGTTTCGTTCATTTCTCTCAAACCGCAAACAATTTGTAGCTTTTGGTGATCAGTATTCCAGTGCTTCAGATGTTACATACAGCGTTCCACAAAGGTCAGTCCTCGGACCACTACTATTTTAAATCTACATTAATGATTTTAAGTGCTACCTTTCTTCTTCCAATGCATACCACTTTGAAGATGATACTACTGTCCTACTGAAAAAATATATGCATGCCTTGCTTACGGCAAAGTACTGAGAGTGCAGAGTAGCGCCTGTTGGATCTACTCTGCGCCAAGAAAAGCGTCTTAGTATCGTCTATCTCTTTTTTTGTGAGTATAGAAATATATCTTTCACGTGCGTGATATGTCTATTACCCTTTTTTATTAATATTACTACGAAATTTTCGTCATGCAACTTTTAGCATAAAGTCTTTAGGGGGACTCCTCAAATCTTATTAGCTTTGCTATTGAGGAGCCCTCCTTCACATGTAGATGTTGTAATTCTATTTGAACACGTATTATTGTTATCTACATGGGAAAATAAATCTTGAGTCTTGAGTTGTGTGGGTATCCTGAGACATTAATACGTAATAAGCGTGCCTGCGAGGACGCGAGAACTCCTTAGTAGACGAATAGAAGTCTTATATCACTTAGTTGTGAGTAGTGCTCCAGCTCTTTCGACTTCGTTTCCCACCATTAGCACTTAATCTCCCGGATGCTTTTTGAACATGCTTTTGGGACCTTCTTTGTATCACCGCAGTGTGATCTCCGTCAGATTGGGATCACACGCAAGCTTGTTTTATATTTTATTCTCCAGCATAGCCAGAATCGAGTAATTATTTTATCAAATCGGTCTTGCTGACTCCTTTTGACGGAACCAATGGCTTCCGTAGACGCGGAAACCAACGCATCTGTAAGTGGAAAACATCGATCGTTAAGCAATTTTGAGGGACGGACATGCTGGAGGTGGGGTACAAACAGGTATAAACAGGATTCATGAGTTTCCTGGTATCAAGAGGTTTCTTGATTATTTGCGGTGTTAGGCGTGGCTTTCTCTGAAGGTGAATGTGCAGCCACGATATTCCAAGGCGATGATTACCCACATTGTTGCCATTTTTATTTCTTTTGCGGGGTGGGGACTTGCATTTTTTTACAAGCAAACCCCATTTTTTACTTTAACAGCTCTTGCTATGAGTGGGCACACTTAATTTTTGCTTTACAATTTCATCTTTCAAAGATTTAACGATTTCAATATTGTTTATTCCTTGTCCAGCACCACAGAGACACCAACACATTGTCAAGCTACCGTTAACTCCTCAACGCGGCTCGGCTGATACCTGAACGTCAACACGGATGCGGCTGCACGCCAGGAAACTTTAGTTCATTTTTTTTTAAATAATTTTTCTTTTTTATTTCATAGAAAATTTAAATTACTTAAGGCTTGTTCGAGCTTGTTTGGGAAAGGGCTAGGGTTAGGATTAAGACTAGAGTAACGGGTTAGTCTAATGGTAAGTGTTAGGGTTTGTGTTGCAATTAGCCAAATAAATAAATAAATAAATTAGTAAATAAATAAGTAGAAATAAGGACCCTCGACGAGTAAATCTTCAAGGCAGAAAATAAAGCTAATAATTTTTCTGACGTTTCAGTCCTTTCTTGGACCACCTTTAGACTAAACAAGCAAAAATTAAAAAAAAACGAATAACAAAAACAAGCCGAGGCACATCGCCAGAGTCAAATCTTCGAATTCGACCTCAAACAGCTTCAACTTTATCGATGCCTATGATGAATCTATAGGTAGCAAGCCTCCACGTGCGCAGACTCGCGCCATCAAAAGGCTACCAAAACCCAACAGATATAGAGACACAGAGCAGGACAAAGGATCGGGTGTTGTCAGCATGGGCAAGGATGTTTACATCAACTTCTTACGGAGGCTTCAGTATCCGATACATCCAAGTTTGCAAGGGTTAGCGATGAACGGCCGAAAACCCGAGGCCGCCCACCCAAATTTTAAAACCCCCTGCTAGAACGTGAGAAAGAGTTCTACAAAACAGTCACGAAGATTTTGCCCAGACCAGTCGCAAAGCTTGTTTCTTGTAACGGTGCTCGCCTTGCACACTTTCGTGGCCTGCCGAAAACCCACAAAAAAGATCTAGCCATGAGACCTATACTTTCCGCAACTGGAACATACAACTTCATATTCGCTGAATGGCTAGACAAGTTGCTGAAACCGCTGGCTTTAAATGAGCACGTAATAGGAGACATTCTTGATTTTGTTGAGAGCGAAATATCTGGAAAGGCTATGAGCCCAGGTGACATACTCGTGTCGTACGATGTCACTTTTCACAAATGTACCTGTAGGTGAGACGATAGAAATCCTTCTTGACAAAGCTTTTCAAGACGATTGGTTAAATAAAACTCATAAACTTAGCATCCCTCGAGCTGATCTGCGCAAGCTACTCCACTTAGCGGTAAAGGACCAACTCTTTACATTTGACGGTGCTTTGTATGTGCAACGGGATGGAGTTAGCATGGGATCGCCGCATGGTTCACTGATGGCAAATACAAAAATGTGCCACTGGATGAGAAGCTACGCAACGAAGGAAAACTTCCTGAGTTTAGCAAACGCTTGGTCGATGACACCTTGAAAATAATGCCTAGCGAAATTGCAACCAAGGATTTCCTCAGTGGGTTTAAAAGTCTTCCTTCATCGCTGTTCTCTACAGCAGGCGTGGAAAAGAACAATGATATCTCATTCTGTGGCGAGTGGATAAACACGACAAAGCGGATACTTTCTACATCTGTTTTAGAGTCATACGGACGTTTGGTACAAGAAATCAAGTCAATGCTTCTCGCCTCTTGCCTCTCGGCCTTTTGGCTAAGATCAAGTGTAGTATCTGTTCTTATCCGGGTTCCTTGGCCTAGGCCGAGATCGGTTTGTGCAGAGGCCTGCCTTGAAATAGCGTCTTCTATAAAAAGATTTTTGGTCCCTTCTAGAGCGTCGGTATCGACGCTTGTATATTATATACTTATTTGAATAACCCTACACGGTTTCCCTCGGGAAACCATGGCTAGTAGGCCACCAGCTTCGGTTGATGGAACCGCTAGCCACAACCCAAGTAAAGCCGCGGAGGCCAACACCGATGGGGTGACACCGTCTGCTGACTTGAAGGCTAAAGTGGCACCACAAGTGACTGTTGTACGGCCTGGAAACGGCGTGAGGACCATCCCCATGAAAACCGGGCAGCCAACGTTCGCGAACATCACAGCACGACACATCTACAAGCCCCACCAGGTGCAAAGCACTATACTAAACTACATACAGGACAAGGACTTCGACTTCGACTTAGACACTACAACTGCCACCTTTTACGCAAACCCGGACGTGACGGAAACTGAACTGGTTACTGAACTGAAAAACGCAAACATCTGGACGGACGATAACGTCTTGTATTTCTACAAACCTACACCGCGGAGCCACAAATGGACAATAACGTTCTCTTCGCAGGCCGAAATGCACAGAAACCTCGGTCTGCACGTACTTAACCCAGGACGCCTACAAATCGACATTCTACCGGACACGGACAATAGACTACGGGTCAGTATCTTACGTGTACACCCGTCTATAAACAATGACTTCTTACAAAAAATCTTCGCCGGACATGGAAAGACAGTCACCGTTACCACACACAAACGAAAAATCACGGATAATACAGGACGTACGTCCACCGTCAACTCCCACATAAGACTGGTCGACATTATAGGACGCAACACTAAACCAATACCAAACCTCTTTACAGTTACAACATCAAATGGACGAAAATGGACATTAGAAACAAGATACAACGGACAAATACTAGAAACCTGCGACAAATGCACGCGTATCCTGTACCCAGGACACCGTTGCACGACAAACCCAACAATAGCACAAGACATACAACCAAACGAAACCACAACGCAGGTCGACGGATCCTCGATGGACCACAGTGCGACAACTGGATCGCCATCTACCGACGGATACACAAACATCATCACTAACCAAACACAGCCAGAACCGACACAATCAAGCCCTGAGGCAGCTGCCATTGAGACCATTACGCAACCCGACCAGACAGACAGAACGGCTGCTGAAGGCCGTAAGCGGACACATCCTTTGAACACATCCGACGAAGACATACCGGCCAAGATCGACATAAAAGACGACTTGACCGTCAGCGACTCTAGTACTGACGGAGAACTGCCGACCGACGAAGACGATCACGACTTTGACAAGGACGATCCAGTGTGTAACCGCACACCAATCCCAGACTTGACAACACTGCGGAACAGTAAGACCCATTTCCTTACATCCCAACGGCTACAACTACCAACTGAAGCAACGCCACCACATAAACGCAGCAGACACCTGGTGGAGGCAATGCGGTCCATAAGGAATTACCAACACAACCTTCTTCTAAGTAAATTCATTGCAAAAGGAATGGAACTGGACGAGGTAGGAACAACAAGGGCAGTGGTTCTGATCAAACTCGATGAGCTCAACCTACTAGACAAAGAGGCTTACGACGAGGAAGACGCCTACGAAGTTTTCGGAAGAACCGAGTGCTGGCTCGTACACCAAGCCTACCGAATGGCGCAAATAACGATGACTGAAAGACCAATTGTAAATGAAAGGATTTGGCGAACGCACAACTACGCAATACTAGCATAAATAAACCCCACATACACTAAGTAACAAACACACACACACACACACACACACACACACACACACACACACACACACACACACAAAAAGTATCTGTTCTTATAAGTTAAAAAAAAAAGAAATCAAGTCAATGCTGTACAGAGCGTATCGTTTGGGTAGCGATCGGTCCAACTTTAACGAAGAAGTCGATCATTTGCCTGCAACATTTCTAAAGTTAACCCACCTTACCGTCAGCTTTATTTGACAGGATTGTATTTGACTTTGTCGAAAGGTGCATTCCCCGCCAATGTAACTTGGATGACAGTTTTACCGACGAGATCGTACGATTCGTTATTCCTTACAAGGATGAAAAGAGTACGCGCAACTTAAAGCACCGCCCGTCTAAATGATCTGGCGTGTAAAGTACGGGTACCAATTCAGCCAATCTTTACCAACAGAAAAATTGGCGAAAGTTTTAGACCAAAAGAAGCCAGGCCAAAGATTGTGAGTCAGCAATGCGTAGTTTAAAAATTTGAATGTGGCCAGTGCGACGCTGGCTATATCGGCATGACAACCCGCCACCTCCACCAACGCATCGAGGAACAAAAGCAAAGGTCGAGGTCAATCGGTCAACACCTGGCTACTCATCAATTGCCGATCGATTTCGATCTTCACGCCTGCTTCCCAACTCTGCGCAGGTGTCACTCAAAATGGAAGTGCCTGTTAATCGAGAGCTTGATGATTGCGCACAATAAGTTTGCCAACTCACTTAACGGACAGTCAGACGGATAAAGTTGAAGCTGTTTTAGCTCTACTTCGAAGATGTGACTCTGGCGATGTGTGCTCTGTTTTTTTTTATGTAGTCTTGTTTGTTTAGTTTGAGGATGGTCCAAGAAAGGACCGGAATGTCCCAAAAACTATTAGTTTTAATTTTTACATTGAATAAATAAGTAAGTAACTAAAAATTCAATACAGGATCCCACGCTGGGGTAGTCAATGACAAGTTTAACACCACTAAAAATGGAGAGAATTTACAAAGGACATTCATAACATATTGACATGCTGCGACTTGGCAGGGCTCAATATCAGAAAAATCTAAGACCAAGCAAGAAAAACTGGAATAGATGATGCGCAGCGAACAAACAACATATATATAGCGAGAACGCCTCAACTTTCAGGGAAAGTTTATGTTCCCCTTTAAAGAAATTGGTTAGCTATTCCTATGTGGTTTGGATGGTGCCTATATGTTAGCGTTGACTATAAATATCTCTTTTATGCGTCTAAGTATATCAATTGCTTTAGGATGTCTGCAACACAGGTAAGCCGCGCTTTCCAAATTGTTTCCTCAGGAGTTATATGACAATTATATGTGACGAAGATGACTGCTTCATCCACTTTTGAAATCGATATAAGTTACTTTGGTCGAGGTCTTTTTCTTCCCAGAGACGTGGGAATATAAATATAGCAAAATAGCTACATTATATAGATATTAAAGAAAAAAAATTCCACCAACTTCGTTTCTATTACATCTTCATAAATGCACCGACATTACCGGTACCGGCAATTTATGCACCTGCGCTGGATCATGCATCAGCTCTATGATTGCGTTGGATCAATGGCGTTTCCTCACAAGCTATGCCAGTTGCAAGTTAAACCAAGTTACATTGTTGGAAAAGAACCGTGGTGAATTAAAATGTTCTCTGCAGGGAATGGTGCTGGAAACCAGGTAAGCTGTTTCTTTTGGTAACGTTTCACTTTGAGAGAGCATTAGTTCGCACATTATAACTTTGATGTACTAATTAATGTATGTATGTGGATGGATATGTATGCATGGGCGTGCTATGCATATAT
>QQSS02026223.1:0-19128 GCA_003687565.2 Craspedacusta sowerbii | reverse complement strand
CATACATACATACATACATACATACATACATACATACATACATACATACATACATACATACATACATACATACCGTACATACCGTACATATACACATACCTACATACATACATACGAATTCAATCAAAAAACATGATACACGACAAAGCCACATCCAACAAACCTTAATATGATATGCAATAATATAAAAACAAACAACTAGAGCACAAAAACATTCTTCCATCCATTGATAACACAAGAAAAACCATTACATCAGTGTTAGCTTTACACAAACTCAAGCCTGCATGACTTGTCAATGAGATACAAAAAATATATACTCTAAAGCTCCATCTTTTTAATGTACTAGTAATCTACTATCCGCAAGTCTCACTTGTCACAAGGAAGACATCGACATAATGGCAGGAACAAATCGCATGGCACTTACTGCCCTACTGATACCGAAGAATTCTCCGCTTTATCATTCCCCCGAACATCCTTAGACGCGCCCGAGCGCTTGTGGTCCTACAATATTTTTGTCCAGACAAGCACATAGAGAAGACAAATCCAGGCGCAAAGGGGCGGGAGGAAGAAGCTGGAAACACTGGGCGTGTTTGGGTAAAATAATTTACCAAGTAAAACTGATGGAGGGATATGGCAACAGAATCAGTCATAAACGCGGACTATTTTATAATTAAATATCGAAAGTACCAAGGAATCTTCAAGGGCGCTCGTATGGGTCGCACTAGAGACCTAATCCCGTGTAATGACTAGGTACTTTTGAAAGACAAATATTTTACCGAAGTGCTCGAAAGTGGACTGCATCATTGAACTCCATCCTTACCCAGATGACGATCAGACACGCAGCTCGAAGGCGCGATGACGGGGCGAATCTATCAGTCAGCATCGTCATCATCCCAATGTCTCTCCATGTCAGCCTTCTAAAAGCATACGTAGGCCAGACATCACCAAATGCCTACGATAAAGAAGGCCTCCTAAACGAGATGCTAATCACACAGAACGCTAAACGCAAGCTGGAAGTGCAATAAAAACAAACATGGCTTGCAAAGATCTAAGTATCATTGTTGATAAGAATTCGAAATGGATGTTACACAGGCACACAAGGATTTTACACTCGCACGAGTGAAAATTGAGCTGACATACTTGAGCTCAACGTAGGAAGAGAACTGCAGAGCCACAGGGGACGTATATGCTGGGGGCAAATGGTACAACTTTCAAATAATATCATGCGGAAAATCCTGCACAATTTCCAATTGCTGCATCCCCTTTAGACAGGTAGAGAAATCTTTTAAAATGAGTCTATACCCACGGCTTAATCTATTCGGGGCATTATTGCACCGGCATTTTGAGCAGACGGTAACAACCGTTAGGGTACAATGACAGGCCAACACATGTTGTATCTTCATCAGGATGTCTGAGATTTCCATCAAGGACTAACTTGGTACATAAAAGCTGCAGTCTGCTGCCGAGGAGCGAGCGAGAAATATTCCATAGCCTTACTTTTCTGGGATGCTTTCAAACATGTGGCGATTGAAGCCTGCGATTCACCTGATACACACCCTTAGATCACACCTGTCGCCTAAAAGACTTCCGATACAGAATATGGGCATTCAAACATTAGAACATACTTCTTCGAAACAACGGCCATACCAAGGTCGGAATCATACTGGTAGTCAAAAGTTCCTGCAACGAACCGAAGAAAAGCGAGAAGTAATAAAAGGACGCTTCGAGATTCGATATAAATCTCATCCCCATGTCTCACCAAATAATAAACATAAAATATCCAAAATACGCCACTTCAAAATAAGGCACAACAGAACACACAGGTCACGTGTCACTGTAAAAAAAGACACAACATAACACACGGGTCACGCGCCACTGAAAAATAAGCCACAACATAACACACGGGTGACGGGTCACTGTAAAATAAGCCACAACATAACACGCAGGTCACGCGCGATAATAAAATAAAGAACAATATCAGAAACACGTCACGCGCCTCGTTGCATTGCCGGAGGCGACAAATGAAACAGCAAGGCTTCAACTTTGTTACCATTATTTTTGACATTGCAATCCACCATCAAATATGTCGACGACGAAGAATCCAGTCTTGAAATCCTTGGCTTCTTTGCTTTGAATTCGTCAATTTTTTTCAGAATCATTGGATTAAACCTGTGAAGAACAGGTAAATGGATAGCGACAAATAATCGCTTATCATAAACCTACATACATAGAGAACGACCCCTGCAGATCTGCATAGCATATGGCAAGGCGTGTCTGCAAGCATCATAACACCAAAGAGGCAGTCAAAACCAACAGCGCTCAATAGCCAGTCCGATAAACGTACCTCATTACGACGATGTACGAAGCGTAGAGGAGAAGCATTAGAACACTCTCATACCAGCTCACTTCGCCATCATATATCGCCTGAAAGCATTACACAAACAGCGAAGATGGCGGTAACATAAAGCCAATAATATTAAGTTCACATAACAAAATGCACGCCTTGCAATCAAGATTACCCATAACAGCATTGAGCATACAGGAAGGAAGATCAGCAAGGCTTCTCCTTACAAATGTCTCGCTACTCGCTTGGGGTCATAAGAATATTACCCAGCAACAGAAAAGCTAGCAATTTATGTAGCAAAGGTCCGTCTCTAACGCGCTCTGACTATCAGTTTTCATGTATAGCAGATATCGCATGGTTAAAAGGAGTATAAACCGTGAATAACTCTAATGACTTTAACAAAGCGTTTTACCCAGATAGTGATCCCAAAAATAAAAACCAATTTCTGCGGCCCTCCGAAGCATAAGAATGCGGCGCGGAAGAGCAGAAATCAGTAATCCAAAGCTCCAACGCTGCCCATAATGGCACAGAGACGATCGTGGACGGAGCCGCTATCGGATGAATTACATCGGATTGAGTAGGGCTTTCTAGGACTGGTTAGGCCAGGACGATTCGGGAGCTGGGACCGGCTTACTCCAATCAGGAGAGGAGAGGAGAGGAGAGGGGATACTTCCGGATCGGCAGAGGTTGAGAGTCGCATCAAGCTGGGCTTGACTAAGCAGATTGGGTGGCTCAGCAGGCTGAGTCAGTTTCAAAAACGAGCTATCAGGGTGATGAACTTTTCCGATTTCCGAAAATATCTTGTCGTTGTCGTTGTCGTTGTTGTTGTTGTAGTTGTTGTTGTTGTTGTTGTTGTTATTGTTGTTGTTGGGTGGCGTTCCGGTCACGTCTGGTCGACTGGGCTCTTCTCAAGCAAACATGTCGGCACAGACCCTAACATGGCACGTATAAGAGCAAAAAATCAGGAATCAAAAAAAAGAAAAAGACCTTGCAATGCCTCGATATAAGCATGATCACTGCGTAAATGAACCAGAAAACAGCCGAGGATTTTTTCGACAACTCATAAACTTACCCATATAAGAGCAGCAATGGCCAGGACATAGAATCCTGAATCTCGAAGCAACGGCCAGGCAGTGAGATGAACGACCTGAAGTAGCACATAGACCTGAAGTAGCACGTCAGCAAAACGAGCAAGGCACATGGTACACCACAAGCCTATGGAATATAGTTAAGTATATAGTTAGGTATATAGAGTATAACTTAAGTATAAATATATAACCAAGAAAAATGATAAAATACCAATATGCATGAGCAAACATGGAGACCGATTTCCCAACTTTCTTTCCTGTTTCTTCTCATTGTGCAACATTTTATTGCACTTTTAATTTATTGGCATTTACAACAGCCTCCGCTGCTCGTCACTTGAAGTATAGACCGTTGTGGTTCGTACAAAGACATAGATATGGTACGATGTCAAGCGCCTCATCGGGACTGTAAACGTCACCATCATTATCATCAGCAGCAGCAGCATCATCATCGTCCTAATCATCATCAACATCGCCGGCATCATCGTCATCATAATAAATCATTAACTTTGTCGCAGCTCCACGCTCGCATCGGAACGACATCCGTATAGTCCTCTTCAAACACTTCATATCTTCAACCATCACGGCCGAGGTCTAGCTACCACACACCACATGACACATCACATGACACATTACACGACACATCACATGACACATCACATGACACATCACATGACACAACACGTGACACATCCACACGTCCACACATCACGTCAAGCTGCACGTGAGCGTCTATACGCAAATAAGGCGGATAGTTCTTGGAACTTCACCCAGGCATTCTAACCAGAATATAGCCAGTGGACTGCCTCGATGTGAGTACTCTCTCATCACAAACAGAGCAGATCATCGAGCTTTTTTCAACACATTCTCACAGACTGAGCACAAGTCACAGACGTCAGTACCCCTTGCCTTCCATGCGCACCCCAAGATTTCTAGAATTTCCCCCGCTTTACTTGGTCACAGTAACGCCTGTGTTCAGCTTCACAGCAGGTTAATATGCAGACCCAGATGTGTTATCCACTTTTGACAAACTGAAAAGATTAGCATTCTACCCGTTAACCTAAATGTTCCCCATACATATTTTAACCATTGTGCAAACTTCTGGTAGGAATATACGCCATAATGTCTGTTGGTCCGACCAAGCTGCACAAATGGGCAATTTTGCATCGTGGTTGGCTGACCGAGACCAAATCACGCGCTCCGATTCCTAGCATTTCTTTGCATCTCATAAATCTCTCTCTGCTCTTCAACAACCGTGCTAACTTCTAAGCTACACCTGGACGTTTCCCTGTGCCTTTGAAACCCCTTCGCTGCTATCGGATCTTTCTTAGCTACGTCTACGAGAGTCACTGAAACCTCTATATACTTCCCACTTTCGTTCACATAGCATTTCAGCCGTCAATAAGTTTTATTCTAAGAATACTCACTCACAAAAGAAATACACTTAACTGAAGCACTAAAATGTCGGCTAAAACGCGTCCCACTCTGTCAAACTAATAGATTCTTGAGTACGTCTCTTTCAACGAACCCGCGTTATAAAACCTCAACTTACCTGTCCAGCAAAAAGACAACATAAGGCAATGATGATGAGGATATTGAAGACGGCTGAGCCAACAATGGTGCCAACTCCCACATCACCTTTCGTAATAAATACACCTGTAAAAAAAATAAAACATAACCAACCATGGATCTAGAGAAATCAAGCCTCGTTGTCTAGCCACATTTTTAGAAGGATCAATTTGGAAATCTGATAATCTACATATACCAAGAATATCAGAATCGTATTCTGACTCCCACAGAAAGCCAAGGATGCACCATAAAATGACCTTTGGAAATAATACCCTTCTGAACAAGAACTAAGGACAATCGACCTACAAAACTTGAGTCTTCAGCAAATATCCAAATAGATAGTCTGCAAAAATTAACACAAGTTGAAATATGTAAAGGGATAAGATCTTTTGCAAACTTTGAAAAACTCTTTATAAATCCTCTATAAACTTGCCTTCCAGCTGCAGTCATATTAGAGATAATCATACCTATTAACGAAGTAAACAATTCAGGACCCGAACTGCCAGCAGCCATGAAAGTTGCACCTGCCACATCTTCTGACACATTCATGCGCTAAAATATTAAAAGAGAAGACACCAGTTCAGCAATTTCAGTGGAGAGATCTATTCTAGACCATTAACATTCCATAAGAATAATGCCAATCACAGGACACATGAAATCAATGACAAAGCTAAGTAAGCCAATGACAATAGCACATTGAGTTGCCTTGATGTAAAACGCAAACCCACAAAAATACGCAACTGGAAAACTCATACTTGGAAGAATGAGAGAATGTCAAATCGATCTAACATGACTAGCTTAAGAAATTGCTAATTTTTTTGCAAATTATAGATAACAAACAAATGTTTACATCAAGCCCTTACCTCACAAATTTTGTCCAATGCAGATACAAAGTAATCATCACATACAAATGCGAGTGCTACAAACATATATACAGCCTAAAAACAACAAAAACCAAACAACCAAATTTCAACACTTAATTTTTTCAACCATGTTAAAAAAAATTGACAAAAATCAAGTAGTGTAAACATTACAACTTGCACTAAAACAACATGTATACAAACAGCAGTACCCAATGTCCAAGAAAGAACCCGATCCAAAAAAAGCACATAGCAAAATGCACTCACAGCAAATACATGGAGTAATACAGCTCCATACTGCCTCTGCTGCTGGGTGAAAACATCTCTTGGAAATTCGCTCAAACCTAGCAACGCAGTTATGGAAAGCTGATATACTCACAACAATGATTGCTAAAATAGAATGAACACAACATTTGATAACACATGTCTAATGGCAAAGCTTTCAATATTACTTGGAAAGTCAAAGTAAAAGCATCCTACCCGGTTGAGTGCACATTCGTTTGGTTTGGTTGTCTGACGTAATATTTTTGTCTGCTGTCCACAGAAGTCTACGTGACATGAGGCTACCATAATGTGGGAGTGGTTTTGCTACAAATAAATACTTTTGGGTAAATTAATTCAAATAAACTAGTTAATGACATAGAATAGTTAGTTTACACCAAAACAAATGTCTATCACTTACAGATCACTCCTACCCACCCCACACCCCAACCATTAGAAAACACACAGTCTTGCATGAAAATCTGGCTAATTTTTTTATTAAAAAGCCAATAGCAATAGCATAGCTCTGATACTTTCTAATGACTCAGTCTGTGCCCTAATTTACCAATGTGCTTGCTTATAAACCAAGTTTCCTTTAAGTCTATGTAACGTCCCACTGCGTGGGTGTTACAAGAGGACTAGTAAGACCCATGCAGCAGGACACTACATAGACTTCAAGAGCAAGACCTTATTCAATAAAAGCCCAAAAACACTTACCAGATTTGTTCGAAGTCCAGAAAAACATCCGTGATGAAGTGCAGCTGCCCAAAATAAAAACCACTAATAGCAAACTTAAAGAAAGAAGCTTTGCAAGCCCTGGCTGCCTCTGGCAAAAACCAAATGATGGCTTACTCAACTTCGAATGCTTTGCCATCGCTTTCAGATGTGGTTGCCTCCTGCACAACTCTTCAAGAAACACTTTCTAGAAGATACTCTCTAAAGAAGTAGGGTCTGTGATTGAAATATCAATTTGCTCAATTTTAAATATTAAGTGTGAAAAATAGATCTTTATTTCAGAAGTAATATAAAAACTTTCTTTAGATGCAAAATAACATCTTTCAATGGATATGACTCAGCAGAAGCAATCCGGGTACACACAAAACAGCAATCAATTCAGTTAAATAACTTAACCCAACACTATCATTCTAGCTATCCAGAACAATTACATCAAAAGGCAGTCATTTCTTGATTTTTGCGATAAAAAAAAACAACTGGCCAGTGCGACCAAAGTTATTCATATAGCGGCACGGGCAACACAAGAAACAATGCCGATAGCAAATGCAGGTTGAAATACAGAAGTAAAACGATACTTACACAATTTAGACGACTGCTTCAAAACTTCATTTGCATAAGGTTAATGTCTACCTCGAAAACGAGACCAGTCTCTCTGCCTTTACATTCATTGAAGGCCGCCCGCTTCCATCTCAACTAGTCAATTATCTGACTTCAATAAGCCGATTGAAATACAGTTTCAATTCAGCACATTATCTTCACTTTGAATTACCGCTCCCCACGTCATGAAAGAGAGCATTGTTTCGGTCGTTTGGGGTCACATCTCGCACTCCTAAACCTTTATCCAGGCCCACCAAACTTCAAAGCCTCAAGTCGCTGCGCAGATTGCAAAATCATTTCTTGCAAAAGTAAGTCAATGTTGACATAAGCCAAGGGGATGATTGTGTTAGCTGAAAGCCGCTACCCTTGTGTGTGCCTATCAGGCAAAAAGCGTCATGCTCTTTCAACGGGAACGGAAATTCCCGATATACAGGGTCGAGCGCCGGGAATTCTCGGGACCAATGGTCGCGAAAAATACTCGCGGGAATTTTCGGGATTTGCCTGTAAAAACACAGAACACCATCAGCCGGAAAGCTCCTGAGAATCACGTCGGGACAAATTCCCTTTAATTCTACTGACTGTGCAGCGGTTTTGGCGTAGTTAGTAAATCTCGTAATGTATCACAAAAATTGCCAAATCATAGAACTTGTGTCGTCATGAGTGTGCATGTAAGTAAGTTGCATTTGCAAATCCAAAACGCCTACAACACTAACTTAAGTCGTATCATGTGAATAATCTTGATTTATTTAAAGTTTCTCAGGGATGTCTGATGTTGTCCTTAATCAATAGTATAAGCGTACGACATTCTCCCCCAACCAGCAAAGTGCACCAATAAGCCCATAAACTATTTGGATTGTGACTGTGCGACGAGCTAAGGCCTCCCTGCACAAGAGAATTCTCACTCTACCAGTTGCAAGCAAAATCTCAAATTACGAGCTCTTTCTTATACTTTACAACTGGCAAGATGCAATACTGATTTGATTCAAACTTGTGAGCCTGTTAAATTTCTGGCAGCAGATATGCGCCTAATCAAGTATGCAGATTATCGGTTATTCTCGTTCTTTGCCATGCTGTACCTTCAGATTTCAGAATTCTAGAGAAAGCTTTCAGTGAAACACTTAGATAGTTAGAGCAATTACGACGAAATGTTCTTATATCTTTCGAGGAATGCTTGAGATAGAGCATAGAGGCATATCAGGCAGTCATAAAGAACGGTCTAAATTTCTTACCCAAGGATGATGAACGGAAGCTATGGTTAAGCCTACCTAACGCACAACATAGCCACGTGCAAAGCACAGCCACATATGCACAACACAGATCAAAAGGCATGCAAATTGAGACGAGATTCCGGACCACTTACTGCAAGTCTATGGAATAGCAATGCGTATGTGACACTGCCTCGATAGCTGCTGCCACGATGCATCCAGTATCGTTGATGAAAGGTACTATTGCTGGGAACAAGAACAAGAATGAGAAGATCAATTCTCTCCATGAACGCACAGTACAGGACAATATTAAATCATCACTTGAAATAATATTCAATTACTAAAATCAAAGGAAGACGTCACGCACAAAAAAAATATAATAACGAGCGGCAGATATGCAATCGTGTCCAATATAAAAGATCCGTGCTTCTTGGAGAAGGAGACACCCTCAATATCCATGGCTAATCGGGGGAGGGTGTCACCTTAATATGAGCTCGTTTAAAAGCTAGTTGAACATGGATAACAGTGCTAGGAATTAAATAAAGCCTTACACGAATGAACCAGGATGAACCGATTGAGACCCACTTCACTCTAATTGGTTCGCCTATAGCCGTAGCCGGTTATATGAATCCACTTCACAACCTGCAAGAAATAACGCGACTGGTACACTTGTTTTCAACACCATTTTGCAGTGAGAGTTGAAGGTGTGGTGGTCGTGCTGAGTGGTTCAGTAAACTGTGTATGTGCGGTAAAACCGTCAATGACAGCCTGACTCCAAACCTCAGAAAGTATCTCTCCGGCCTTTTCGAAGTTAGCTTTCTCCAGGTCTGGATTTGTCTTCCTACCAAAGCAAAAATCCAAGTGAAATCCAAGTTCGCAGTCGTTTTTTACCACTCCTGATAAATAATGATGTCGGTCCGGAATAAGTTACACCACCATCTTATATAATAGATCAGCCATTAACTGAAGGTATCATCTGGATACGGTTTTCTTGGGACAGTAGTCATGTGCCAAGTAACTTCAGTGGTACGGTGGTTGCATGGGAGAATGCATGTAAGAACTGGAAAGTTTCCTTCTTTATTATTGAGAGTGAATTTCCTTGTGGTCAATCTACTTTGTATATCTTACGTCGCATTTCTCCATATTCGTGATACTTATAGCCACTTTTGTTATGTTCCATGCCAAATAGGAGTAAGCGTTAAGCTCTTACTCACACACACCATGGGGGTTATTGCTCCAAATATCTGAGTGTTCCACAGTCGGAAATCGTTTCTTCGTGCAAAAAAAAATTACAGGTTTGGGCTACAGTCTTTTCTGTCACTAACTCGTAAATTGCGGATCACATTGGCTCGATTTTAAGTTTCTTGCCCTGCGCCTTTATATAGGAAACATACTGCATGACGTCTGCAAATTATAGATGCTGTCTCAGCTAATTTACAATAGAAATAATGCTGACAGGACATATACAAACAAAGACGCGAAGCTGTTCTGGAACATTCCACGAATTACTCTAATTAATACAGACTATGCTGCCATGGCTGACACAGCAGGAAATGTTCAAGATTTCAACACTGCTTTGAGCTTAGATTTTTATGTCCAGGGCTTTGACCTGCCTTTCACAATTTTTTTCCGCCAGCGTTGGAAATTTAGATTAATAGCGTACAAGCATGAAAACGCCTTTGGTTTTCTAATTAGAACTTACCATAACCGAGAGAAGAATGTTATCAGGACTATTCCCAACACCTCTATCGTTAAGATGTTTTTCATAACAATCCTTGCCTGCAGTTTGCTCTTCGTTGCCTAAGTATAACGAACTAACAAAGACATCCTCACCCACGTTTCGGTCGTCATTCTCATGGATGGTTTGATCATGAGACTTAAAACACAGGAAAGCGTTGAATAGTCTCTTAAATATCACTTTAAAGTTAAATGAGTCGAGATTGGAAAATTTTTCAAATATCTGCAATTTGTACCGAATAAAGAATTTGTCTTAGGGCGCCCAATATCCGAAACTTTGGCATTTGTGGGTAGATTTTGATCAGAATTTACCCATATTCTCAACTAACAAGTACAATTAATAAGATCGATGGCGAGAAACAAATATATATATGAATATATGCTGCGCAAATCGCTGGAGGTAATTGCTTTGCATTCAACCAATTTTGATATAAATGAAACAACCGAATTGAGTTGTCACCAAGCCAATTTCTCCTAGAGTGACATAAAAAATTTACTTTCATGAAAATGCACTTACGCTTAATGTTAAGCTTGTTTAAAAGACTGACTTGATGACAAACCTAAACAACCTAAATACTTATCGTCGAAAAAATTTGACTCATATGAAATTGGCTTGATTGAAGTTTCCAAAGCGATAGAAAAATGAAGCGCTGTTTAGCTTATCTGTAAGGTGCATGACTGGATTGAATCTCTGGAGCATTTGAAGACAAGGCATTGTAAGCGCTTTTTAAACAGCCTTAGCTTATCACGATCCTACATGTTGCGAAATTAAATCCCTACAAAGTTCCCCTTAGTTTGATTACCATTTTAAAAAAATATTGCAAGAAAATAATATCTCAGAATCTCTCCTTTATTCGTCTGTCTGAGAAATAATCCGTATCAATAGGATAGAAAACACGTCCTTAATTAGGAACCAGATACATAGAATTCTCTTAAGACAGATTCTATGACACTACTCCTACTACTAATCCTACTACTAATTGGAGGCAATGTTTGACGGAATCAAGAGAACTCTAAGGACTGCATATACACGTGCTAATACATTCTTCAGCTATACGAATACACCTGAGTCATATATAGTTGTATGACCGACAGTGGTTCTACCCTGAACAAGTATGATTCGGTGAAGTCTCGATCTATCTCGTACGATAGGTGTCCTTTCAAATGTAGGATTTCGAGACAGATACTAAAGATCAGCATAGAGCACAAGTCATTTTACAGTTAATTTTCATGAAGGTACCATAAATGGAACTCGTACAATGCTGTTGCCAACTCCGGCAGCTTGTGTTTAGATCTACGCAAGTAGGACACAGCCTACAAGTACCACGGCAGTTGGACTTGACCCAATCATGAGTGCAGTAACCATCTATTAAAGGACAGAAAGGGTAACCGTCAAAGCAGGTCGATGGTGGTCTGGTCGTGACCACTTGTGGCCGGGTTGTGACTGCTGGTGGCCGGGTTGTAGCCGCAGTGGTAGGCGGCTGGGTAACTACTCCACATTGGTAGTGTATATTAATCTGCCGAACATCAATCTCGCTCAATCCATCCCGTTGACCTAATACTTCGTTCGGATCCGACAAAGAGATAATAGTTTTCTGTCCGTTCATAGAGAAGGCATAGTTGCCGTAATGCATGACAGACTTCTTATCGTACGGTTCCCCATAAGTGTTTGCTTCTCCTTCCTGATACATTTCGAAGTTGGAGCTCATACTTGATATGATGTTTTGAAATTGAACCTTGATGAACGAGTCCCGGTCTCTTCTAGACTGCTCGTGGAAGAAACCAATAGCATGCATCATCTCGTGAATTGCAATTCCCTTGTATTCGCAGCCGCTACCAAGAGATACGTCCTGCTTCCCACCTTGCCGCCCGATGTACGAATAGCAGCCACTACCCGCAAAGACACTGATGTAATCTGCTTGACTCACTCGTGGCACGAACCGTATGCACGTCTTAGCGTTGTACTCTGCGACTGCCGCTGCGAAGGCTTCACGGAGTTGCGAGTTGGCTGCACTATCAATTACGTAGGGCACGACGCCGTTGGGCCATTTATTCCCTTCATAGGATATCGCATCAAAAACCACGCCTTCTCTAAGTGCTTTGATTTCAGCCTGAAGGCGAGGTGTGTTGACGATGTCCATCTCGATGAGCTGCGGCTTGCTACCGTCATGAGCGACTCCTTTGTTGACGGTGTTTCGGGCTTGCCATATGCGATCCATGACTGATGCATCGTCTGGAAGTGGAACAGAAAGCCCATAGCCGATCAAGAAGAACAGACACGAGACTACTGCTAACATTTTCCACCAGTGACTTTTCCTTTGTCGTTGCGTCTACGGGTCTCGTTGTTTGACTGCTTACCTCGATTCCACTTCAACTATTAAATCACTTTAGTATCCCACGCTTTTTAAAGAAGGGTGCCGATGCAGTAGAAAGCAACCGGCCTTATTTGATGTTTAGACACTGAGGTCTGAGATTATTCCCAAGCCTCTGTCTGGACGGGGTAAGACTTTGAAAACCTCCGTATGCTATTGAAAATCCACTATTGAGATCGTGCAACGTCTCACTTCGCATCAAATTGCTGAGACCAAGCTGACTCACGGTTTGTGCAGTGCATCAACAGATTACAAGGTCGTGGGTGGCTGGTGATGTGGCCACAAAGGTAGAAGGAAGAATATGAAAGGAAGTGCTGAACGTGCATAAGAGGGCAGATTCGAAGCCAATAAAACTTTATGGTCTTTAAAAGGCGCATTGATGTTCACGCCAAGAATTTGTGCCTTTAACTCTCTCTACAGGTATAACAAGAATAGGTTCATTATATGTAATATCTATGGTTTTTTAATTTATGAATTTACATCTCGACTGAAACATATCCAGAGTGACAAGTAATGAGAAGTAAGGTGGAGGCGCTACTTTTGACTGTTACTTTGGCGAGGAGTTTGATTGTTTTCGTATATAATCAAAGGATGGAGAAGCTTGTGAGCGAGATTCCATTGCTTCAAGAATACTGTTCTTGACTGGCTTTAGTGGAGGTCTATTTGGCATTTTCACCTTCTTTCAAGCACGCATTGTTGCCTTTAGGCATTTTCTACCCTGAACAGCCACATGAAACCGTGTAAAACGTAGAACAAGCTATGAACGGAGGGGTGGGTGGGTAGAAGACATGCATGGTATAATCCATGGGCTTGTTCACGACACGGACGGACACACAACACAAGCGCGCAAACAGACGTAGATAAGATCGTAAACTGAAGCGGATCATGACATGCCTTGTTTATAAATTATATTCTCAATAAATTAGTCGCAAAATGCACAATATTTTGGCTTGATTACATCATGTCATTACATCAAACAGAGACTTTTGTAATGGAAAAATATTCTGCCAAACTGCGCTTGCCAGAAGGCTAAGTCCTAACTTCAAGCTGCTTTCTCAACTCTAGTGGTTTAGTGGTGCTAAAGTATTTGATTGGACAGATGATCTCGTGCTATTAAATTTACTCATTGCTCGAGTTATTGGTAAAGTCAGCAACCTCGTTTTGATACCAAGAACACAAGCAGATCCGTCAATGTAGACGTAGCTTTCCATCGTTCAGTCCGGGATGGCAAAAAAATGTGCCCGTCAATAGGACGTAGCTGTCTATCGTCCACGCTTGGATGCAACTGGTTCTAGTCGACAGCTTCGCTTTGAACCACCCAAAGTTTTGGTAAATGACGAATATTGAATTAGTTCGCTAACCAAGCCCTTATTTACGAGTTTGCTGACCGTCCTTGTTCTCATGATGCATGATGCGCAAGCGAAACTCTTCTCAGTGAAGTCAAACAGCGCCGTATATAGTAAGGGGATTAATTTCGTTCTCGCATGACTATGTCTGGACCATACGGCTATGGTGTTTGAACGCCCCCGATGCCAAAAGGGTGTGGTCGCACCTAGGCCTAGCACAATAGCTTGTTGGGAGTCGGCACTTGCATGTCTTAAAGGATTAGAAAGCGGATGCGCATGGTCACGTCAACAACCATTTAACCACCTTCCTCACATCCAATGCACCTCTAAGAACCCTTAACGTCTAGGAAGGTATTGCAATTTATTTCAATGCCACGTAATTTCCTGTGTGGGGAGTTAAGAATTATAAGCACCTCTGATTTTCACACCTCGGCGTCAAAGGCAGACAATCAAGCAAGAGGACATGGTAGAACTAAATATATGATTGTTTATAAATGAATGGATAAACAATGGTGATTTGCCGATGCCCCTAGAAGCTCTCTTCGCCTCTAGACCACGTTCTAGAAACAGGTAGAAGCACAAGACGGAAGTAAAATGCTCCCTGTACATTAGAACACAAATCACTATACAGGGGGATCTATCTGCAAGAATTGTGGTTTTATATGATGGAGCCTGCACAAGGCAACTGACTGAGAGAGACCTCATAATTATCAAAAGTGTGCCAAAAGATAATTCAGACGTTAAATTTTTACAAATATCAATAAAAAGTTAGATAGCGAACCTGGTCTGATGTAGATTCAAGACAAGGGCTGCCAGATGAAAAGCTATTGCATCCCTCGATTTATATGAGTCAGTCACGTGAACCTTCTATGAGTCAGTCACGTGAACCTTCTATGAGTCAGTCACGTGAACCTTCTGTAATAAAAGAACAATTTGTAATAGTTTGTTTGTTTTTGAGATCTCTGCCTTCTACGATGAAGCAGCAAATTAAAAGGATTCATAAACAAGAAGTACTTAAATTTAATGTAGCAAGTTACAGAATGAGCTCGATGTCTTCTTAGCCTTCAAATCCTGTGCCTGGCGTAATTGATGCTATTCTACTTACATTTTTATAACAAGACAACTTATACTTAAGAGTTGGAGAGTCAGACTGTAAAGATCTGGAATAACGTTCTTATGGCTGGTATGCAAACCAATTTATGACCTTTCCTGAAAAACAGAGGTAGAAGATTGCTTGTTGTTGCAGGTAACCGTGAAATGCCCCCCCCCCCCAACCCACATACACACAGCTAAAAAACGACAGAATGTTGTTTGACTGCGCGTTGAAGCAAATGTTGGCATGAATGTAATTAGAGAAACTCATAAATGTAAATCATACTCATACTGTTCTTCTGATCATCAGAATCAGATAGAGCAAATACATAATTCTCAGGTTTAATTGCAAAGCTCAGCCATCGAGCCCAATCTCTCATGATAGCAAAGAATGGGTCTTAGAAGTAACCCCGTGGAATGTTAATAGTCCTTGCAATTTAAATAAAGTAAAGAGTCCTTTGTTGCCAAAGAGTATTATATTATTGGTCTCGTCATCAGGTACATTGGTAAAAGAAGGATCAATATCAAAGAACCCTTGACACATTTAGGATCAGAAGAAAAAATGTCCTTGCCTAAAGAAAGCGAATAATTTGATTTGCACGCATTGCGTAGTATTAACTACATCGCTTGCTTTTAAGAAGGTGTTTTGTAGCTAGACAATAGGGGACGAAGCTTTCGAAACCACATCTAGTAAGCTAACCTAATGATAGGTATCAGAGTCAATCATACTTTTACCTTTTAATTCGATCAGACATCAAGTTTTGAAGTAGAATTCTTGCTTCTAAATGGGTGTGTTCCTTTTCAGATGGAATATTGAATCTGAATGCTTACTATGAACTTGGTGTTGCCGGCAGGCCATTCCTCTATTCTTTCAACGTTAATGCCGTCATTCACGTGCATGATCGGAACGATAGCAAGATCTCGGATCGGTTCGTTCCGTAAAGTATCGTTCATTTTGCTCGCTTGGATCGTTTCGGAAAATCTTTCTTCAAACACGAATTGTATCGCACGGCTTGTCTTGGAAAATGAGCCAAGGATCGTGCTGAAAAATGAAATGATGGACAACTTGAATGTTTGCAAAAACTATACTGTAAAGCATGAACGTTACGCAAGTAAAGCCAAGAATCATATACGCGTTGGTGTCAGCCACATAGTCAATCAGATTGAGAGGCCAACCTTTCATAAAAGAATGCACCTGCAAAAATTAATTTTATGTTTGAGAAGACGACAAAACTGAGGGATGTTCGTAAACAAATAGCAATCTTTGGTAAGGTGCAGGATCAGTAATGGAACTGGATTATTCTCAACCAGCAGTCAAAATAAGTGCAAAAAAATACCTAGCAAGAAAAGAATGAGAAGTGCAAACTCAGTACACTGAAACATTAAATAGGCATGAAGTAAAGGATGGTACAAACTTAATACTCTGGCAGAAAACAAAGTTCACAGTAAAACACCACCAATATAAATTTACAGGGAAAAAGAAAACGCTACCTAATCTTACTTCAAACAAAGTTATATGCCAAATATTTCTGATCACTAGATACACTAAAATTGTTGATTAACAAAAGAATGATAGTAGAAAAATGAACCAGCATACGATAAGCTACCAAAGCAAAAATCGTACGCGATCCCGTGTCACACTAGAATTGCCGATTAAAAAAAATAGTCTTGCCATTAATATAACAGGAAGAATGGGATTTTAAATGATCCAATAAATGAATTCAGAACGTTCACGAAAAAAAAAATTAGAAAAATTCGAAGTTAGAGGTTATTTGGAGTAAGTTCTGGAAATTAGAAGGTATTGCGCTTTGCTGAGTTGCGCAGCGCAGACTATTAAAATGTTGTTCTACTGCAGGCTAGTAACTATCAGCCCTAGTCTGCAGTGGAACGACCACGGGCCTCCAGCGGAATCGAAAAAGTTTAACCCTCCGGATTTGCCCATCCGTAAGATGACACGATTTATTTAACCTCATCCAGCCTGACCAAGATGGCATGGCGTATCCCCTGACAAAATTGCAATGATTGGAAAATAAACTACATAACATAGCCTTTTATAATTTTTAGTCGAAACAAATTTACAGCATGACAAAAGTGGAATATGACTTGGAGCCACATAGTAGACCATAACAATCGATTGCTATTCGAACGAGTCAATCACTGTGCTCGAACAGATATTTTTTTTAAATATGGGATCGTAAATCCGAAATCGCAAGGCATCGCTCACGATCTCGGAAAAGGATCGCTCGTTCACGGAAGATACATTTCGAGCTTAAGGTGAATCGTATCGTTCCGTTGTATTGCATCGTATCGTATATATATCAGAGAGAGAGAGAGATAGAGAGAGAGAGAGAGAGAGAGAGAGAGAGAGAGAGGGAGAGAGAGAGACCTTGAGGGAGAAAGGTCCTGTCAAATATTTCCTTTCCCCTTCAAAATTTATGAAAGTTTTTAGACGGTTATAGCAGCGCTCAACAAATGCGCATTTGCGCCACTGGATTGCAAATATAAATATTTTTTTGTGATTACTTCCTGTCCTTCATTTAGCTAGCGTGAGGCACTCCATCGGCACTGTTCATGTTTGACTTCCAACTGAGCCGCAAAGGTTCATCGGGGTTTACAGCTCATTGCTCACGGGAGACAAACTCTACTCCATCACCCGGGCCTAAAACCCTCGTTCGCTATATTAGCAAACTGGCGGAGCTAATCTTTGCAGGTCAGTTAAGCTTTTTAGCAGCGTTAGTGAGGAATATTCCATTTAAGTTTCAAGAGTCGAGATTAAAATGAAATTACTTCCTACATAAATGCAGGTAAACTGTTAATATAACCAATCCACGATGTTTTATTACGTGACGGCACAGAGAATGGAATATAAGATTTCACATGATTGCATTTACATGAGAAGGAGGCGTTCTCCCAGCCGAGGCTGATCAGGTTGAAGGCGCCACCTCATGGCTACCATTACCATTACAATTACAGGAATAATACAAAAGCAGTCGGAGAAAAAAATGTTGGCGACCAATTCCAAATTGTTTCGAAACCACAATAAAATAGAGATTTCAAGGCTAGAGCCTGGTTAAAAAATGTCAGCAAGTGAGAGAAATCGGACACGACAAAGAAAAATCCACTCTCCGGTCAAAAGAGCGGAATATGAGAAAGATCGGTAGTGGAAGGGGCTGTAAATCTAACACTCCTCAGCTAAAGCCAAGGAAAATAACTACAGCAAATATTTTATTAAAACTCACCTGTATGGGAGCAAAAGAAACTTTCAATAGTAAAAACACTATTAAAATATAAATAAATATATAAAACCTCAATATAACTGTAAGATACTCAGCCAAATCAAAACCAAAAATAATTCTGGTAAACTAAATCGCCTTCTGTTTCTGCATACAAGCTCTCAAAAGTCATATCTCTCATCACAAATCAGGACTCAGACGCACGCAGCCGTAAATACGGTTTTCACTTCTGTCATGCAGAAAGGCACAAGCAACTAGACCCCCAAACAGCAAGGTCCGAAGCAATAAGTTCCAAATTATCAAGAACCCGAGCAACAAGAACCCAGGCAAGAGGACCTTAATGGCTACTTGAAATAGTGAGAATCGTGCGATTAAACGAACAACTCCACCGTCACTTCTGAATCCGCATCTTGCATCGCACCTGTACATCTGCCCTGCCATTCAATTTACGTAGAAGTGGAGTCCATAAACACTCAGACTACGCAACTGAGCTGCTTAATGCTCCATCCCTCCAGATGAAATCTCAATCTTTCAATGAATTGGGATTGTTTTCTTATCGCACTTGGAAGAAACCACTTGCCCCGATGAAAGTGTACACTGCACACGCCGAAGGGGATCAGAGCTAGAAACAAGCATTTTGAAAATTATGTACGAGTAATTGATTTTAGTCTATGCGTTTGCATATATATATA
>QQSS02026001.1:0-19139 GCA_003687565.2 Craspedacusta sowerbii | reverse complement strand
CCATTTCATTGCACTATAGACGTTATAGTTATGTATGTATATATATGTATTTTGTATATATATATATATATATATATATATATATATATATATATATATATATATATATATATATATATGAAAAACAGTAGCCCTCTAATCATACGTACTTTGTAAGAAGTAACTATTAAAGAAAGTGCAAACGATAGTAAACCTAAAAATTTCTCCAAGAATCTGAGGAAGTATATGTATAGTTCGCCACCGGAATAAACTCTTAACTGCAAGTTATCTTCACAGTACATGCCATCTCCATATTCTTTACATACCTGTAGGGCACGGTTGCACGACACAGGAGGTCCCCGTGTTAGGCGTTATGTAGTCCAAAGTGTAAGGCCACCACATTTGCCCGGTGCGCGCCGGCAGACTGGAGTCGTACCTAAAGCCATAATCGGCTAACACTTCGTACGTTGCGTCACCAGCCGTTTGCAGAAAGGGACTGCGGTAGCCGGTAACGTTGTTCACCTGTGACTTCTGCTCAAGGTTCACCCGCATCTGAATTATTTCATCGGCTAAATCATCGTAGGATGCATCCTTCCACCAGGTGGCTGGGGTGCGATGACTCACGGTGTGGTCTGCGACTTCATGACCTACAAAGACACTCAGAGTGCTGACTCAATTGAGTGACAACCGCAACATGATCATAAGTCTGCGAACGCCAAAGTTTATCCAAAATGTCAGCTCATATCGTTCCTATTTAAAAAGTATGTGAAATTCAATAGACAGATCGTGTGGGAATCTAGGCAACGAGAGATGTGGCTAATGAAAGAAATTAAATTTTTATGGTATTATGGCTACAAGGAAAGTCTAGCGGGAAAAGTAAGGAAAGAAGACACTAGGCCGGTGGAAAAGAGCCAGACAAGACACCTCATACTGGTTTTCTTCTATCCTTACTTTATCCACTAGCTGTCCTTGTAACCTTACTACCATAACAATTTAATTGATTGTCACTTATTATCATTTACTTATACAAGAAATATTCGTACTAAGGAGAAAGCATGCCTGAACGTGCGTTAATAAAGCAAATAGTCACCGAAGTGAAAGGTTATAGATAACTCAGGACTTATCCTTGTGTAGACCCACAAACGGCCGTATGTTCTACGATGTAAAGACCTCAGCGCTAGGGCGCCTGCGAAAGATATTGAGTATAGCATGAAAAACGCTCTGATTCAGGAATATGGAAAATGCGGGATAAAGATGAAATAGCGAATCTAGAAAATCATTATGCCATTAGCAGAAGTCAAAAAGCATGAAAAAGCGCCGCGAGAGTTTAACAATGTGAAGACAAGTTACACAGTGGCGCTGGCTAATTGATAAGCTGCTGCAGGCATTCTCGCGCTCTTTCGATCATCAGCTTTCATTAAGGATTTTATTTTAGATCGCTTATTCGATGTTAGAATTCTTACAGAAGCCTATCCGTTCAATTCCCAGTCACGCATCCAAGAACTATTGAAAATTCTCAGTCCAACCTTGTCCTGGGGAAAAAATGTATATGCCGAGTTTAGTGCACACATAGTTCCTACATTTAAAAAGCCTGACCAACCTCTTGCCACGAGTTGTGTTGTAAGATCATAATTGTTTGCAGATCCGCAGACAAAGAACGTCGCTTTCTGCGGACATCCGTCAGGATTCGTCTGACCGTCAAACAGCTCCTTATACTTTGCAAAGTTACTTGGAGTTACACCGTCGTCCATGGTAAACATTACCAGTTGTGGTAATTCGTTAACAGGAAGATTTCCGGGCACACCATCATCCGCACAACGGCATGTAGGCAGCAAACAGCTTGCTGGGTCACATGATTTCGCAGGTGCTTGGTGTTAAAAAAAGTATTCACATACATACAGGCACACACACATACATACAACGCAACCAAAATCGTGATCAATCAGTAATTGACGAGCAGCGTTCGATTAATACGCGAGCTCTTACCCGTGACAGTACACTGCGCCGAGTCAATGGGATTCCGTGGCGTGGACATAGATCTTAACTTTCTTTCGTTTCTATCAAAATTCCTAACCACCCCCCTCCGCGAAAGAACATATACCACGAAAATCATCCAAACAATTCCGTCATTAGAAATCTCTGCACTAAATCAGATTATTTTGGATTAGATAGAGGAGAACACACCTTCATTGTGGGACCTTGACTGCATAACTTATGCTGGAGCTTTAGCAATTTTGGAGAAGATGAATGTTCTCAAAGAAAGACAAAATCTTCCTCGTGACCCAAACAAAAGAAAACCTTGGATAGTCCAACGAGAAGAGAAAATCAGCTCCATTTGTCGGAAAATCTCCCACATCTAGGTTACTTTGCAAACCGATCCAAACCCCCGACAATCGTGTACGCCAAGGCAGCGCCGAATATTTTCCTCAATGAAGAAACTTTTGCAATGGTTTCAGCCCTGAGCGATTGAACGCAAAACTAGGCGACTTGAAACATGATTTGCAAGCAGAAGTGATCAGTCTTCAAGATGACATCACTCGAGCTAGTACGCAATACATGTCGCGAAGCAGATCGGTTCGGAGGGAAGGCCAGTGGTTTTCCTTGTAGATCTTGTCTTTGAACTCTGATTTTACAAATTTTAAACCCAAATTTATGTCATTTTCCTACATAATTCAATTACGGGTTATATAAAGAATCGATCGTAAACAGTAGTATGTAGGAGAACGCCCGAAACTTGCACATACTTAAATAACAAAATGGATAAGGAAAATCATTGTAAACTGTAATAAGTATGCCACACCAAAAGAGGATAAGTACAACGTGACGCACGACGGTCATAACAAACATGGTAACCGACTACTATTTAAATACCAATAAGGACAAAAACATACCATATATAGAAGATTAGCAACAATACTCATCTATAGAGGGGGGCGAGAGCAACAACCCAACACCCAGGCCCCCCACCCCCCCCCCCCCCCCCCATCAGCGAAAGAAATACATTCATTCTGGTCGGTCATCTGGGGAAACCAACCAACGCTAGAGCTCAATAAAACATGTTACGAACAGCTGTGCAAGTTATACTGTGAGCACGTGACGACGAAGCAATACCAAATCACAAAGTCTCTTATGCAAGAGATGTTCACTAAAGTACACAGTAATAAGAGTCCTGGATGCGACCTCATATCAGGATATTGGCTTAAGAATCTTACAACCCTGCATAACCAATTGCTTTCTCACTTAATATGTCTCAAGGAAGGCACCCTCGACATGCAAGACTGGCTTGCTACTAGCCGAACAAGTCAAGAATATAGACACCCATCTGACCAACAACTACCGCCCACTAAATACAACCTACACGCTGTATACTAGCATACTCGCCCACTTCATCGAAGATCATTGCACCCCCAATAATATTATTTACCCAGAGCAAACAGGTGGCAGAAAGGGGAGCTGGGGCTGCACAGACAAACTACTTATAAATAAGATGGTATTAGACGAGGTCAGACTACACCAACGAAGCGCGTTTAGCGTTTGACAGTGTGCCTTATGCTTGGATTCAAAAAGCTGCTGAATTAGCCAAGCATCCGACAGACATCTTAAATGCCATTTATCGTCTAACCAACTCGTGGTGACGAGAGCTTCGTTAAACACACCAACTGAAGTTATTGAAATGCAATCGACAAGATATAAAACTGGAATGCTCCAAGGGGACTGTCTCGCACTGACGGTGTTTATGTTGTCAATAAATCCATAATCCCAGTTCCTGCGACGCTGTGAGGGCTATAATGCAGGTTCACCTAGTAATCGAGACACGAAAATAACGCACCTCCTGTTTGTGGATGATGTGAAGACATTTGACACCAGTCAACCGAAAGGGATGGACAAATTAAGAATCATAACAGAATCCACTAGCAGTATAGGCAAAGTGCGCGTACCTGAATATAGAGAAAGGAAGGCGTAAACCACTCAATTTGAGTCTCACATGCAAAGGTCTCACCCTGAACGAGCTGCAAGATGGTGATACATATCGTTATTTGGAACACTATGAAAGCATGTGTTATAATGGCCCGCTTAACAAAGACCGCGTTGTGAAAGAAGACGTGTCCCGAGTGAAAAAGATTTGGAGATCGAATCTCAACACATTGAATATAGTTCGTGCGCATAATTGTTTTGCATTGCCTGTCCTAGCGCCCACGCATGGCATTCTCGATTGGACGAAAAGCGAAATTGAAGGCCTCGACTTTAAGACAAAAAAACTGTTGACTATGCTGGGAGCCTTTCTTCGAAATAGCATTGATCGATTGTACAATCGATCGACACAATCAATCAATCAATCAATCAATCAATCAATCAATCAATCAATCGGCACTGATCGATTGTACGCTAAAGATGGTGGTCGTGGCCTCTGAAGAGTATTTGACGCCTACGTTACCCGATTGATCACATTTTGCCACCACATCACATTTGCAGGTACACAGAATGCATTCCTAGCCAAAGTCTGCGAGCACGATAAAGATAAACTTCTGCGAGCTTCAAGAGAACTACGCGTCGCATTTGCTGAACCAGTAGTAAATTCCTCAACCCCCACAACGACCATACTTTGCTTTCGAAATCGATAAAATTAACTATCCTGAACAACCATTTGAAAGCATGGCGTGAGAAACCGATGCATGACTACCTAGCCTCAACACAGACCACTCATTGCCAAACGCCTGGAAGAGATCACATAAATTATCCAGCCATGTGGAAGTATATTTATGTGCTATCCAGGAACAAGAGATAGCTACGTAACTACTCACTATGAAGCGCCAGGGAAACCTGGACTTAACCTTGAGTCCTTGCCCCCATTGCCACAACCAAGCAGAGAATATCAGCCACATAATTGGTTCATGTCCTCGCTTGGCTCCTAGTATGTACCTTCCACTTTGTCATAACGAAGTTGCGAAGACGCTCTACAATGCCATAAATCGAAAAGCCGAGCCAACGCTACCGTACAAAAGCCCAGATAGCATTTACCATTCTGGTTACTTGGAAATCTGGTGGGATAGAAGGATCAACACGTCACCCAAAGTGGCTGGCAGCAAGCCAGCTATGGTAGTATTAAGCAACGAAGCGAAAGAATACCACATAGTTGAAGTTGGGGTACCACTAGATGGCAATGTCCAACGCATTGAAGATGAGAAGACCTGCAAATGCACGCCTTTGAAAATTTGTCTTCAAAAAATGTACCGAGATTACAAAATCAAAATTACCACAATAATAATTGGCGCAACTGGACATGTAACAAAGAACCTGGTACTAAGCATCATGAAGTTAGGATTTCGGGAAAAAGAAACAGTTTCCCTAATGTCACGATAATAAACTTTAAGAACATACAATATCGATATACTAACCATAAATCCGCCGTCTAGGTTGAGCCTGGACAACGCAGATTAAACAAACCACGCAGAAGAGTGATGATAGCATTTGAGGTTGCTTTCCCCCGGTGTCAAAACGTTGCTTGTTCTATCCTCCCAAGTAAAATCCGGTTCCTGTGGAAACGTCTTCACTACACCATTGAATCACGATCTGCTTGGAAAGTACCTAGTGTAAACGGATACAGTGCTGCCAAATTCCATTTACTTTCAATTCCGTATTTGCTTTCGATATTTATCAGTCGTACCATGGAGCAAGGGCAAATGGCCTTGGCTCCTTTCTTTGCTCGAGTAGGTCTGCCCTTTTGAAACCTGAAACTTATTCACGCTACAGCTGCGAAACTGCGGTTTATGATAGGCTGCAACATCCAACAACACGCAGAAATTCCTTCCAAGACAAAAGATCTACTTGAGGTGTGATTGGGGGTTCAAATATTTGTGGAGCTCAAACGTGGTAGCCCTGAAACGTTCTTTGCTGTTTACTTTGCTGTGTTTCAATTCGAGTTAATGCTTTTATTCATGTTATTCGATTTCTTTGTAAACTGCTGGTGAAAATAAATCTTGTTGTTGTTGTTGTTGCGTTGCTTACATGCTCAGCTTTAATTCGGGATAAAGCTCTTGCTGGAACTCACGCTCCCAAGAAAGAGCCGAAATCTGAGAGCAATTTCAAGGTGTCATTTGAAAAGGGCAGCGCTGTGCGAAGGTAACACATTCGATCCCAGATACAAGTTAATTTAACAAAGCCCCGCGGCTTATAGAAGCCTTCTTCAATAACCACCTGCTGTTTCGGCCTGAAGAAGCAATGGGACGAGGAATTTATGGACTGCTCCTAACAAAAAAATACCAGGAAATGAAAATCGATACAGGATCTAGCGGTTCGTTTTTATGTAGCACTCAGGACCAGAAAATCGAAGAATGCGAGGACGGTGGTGATTTTCTCTTGGGGAACCGGAATGGAAACTTGCCTTGCAATTAAACAATGATAAAGTTTGGTGGAGCTAAGAGAAACGAATCCTTAACAGACAAGAAATTATTACACGGGAACATAGTTTTGAAATCAGCCAACTTAAGAAATTCAGCAGGTCCCCCATTCCCCCAACACCAGGCGCGATTCACCCCACGTGGGGCTCATCAGTGACGTACATGGGAACCGAACCCGGGTCGAAAGGGTTGAAGGCAGAGCACTTCTGAGTGAACTGGTGAGAACTGCACGACATTATGACTGGCTAATTAACAAGTTCAGAAGGATGTTTACATAACTGTAAAGTTTGGTGTGGCCTGGAGCACCAAATATGCACAACGAGGCTCTATTCACACGAGCACTTGTATTTCGAAAACGGCCTAAATCAGGTAATTGGAAGAACTGGTGACTCACCAGTGTAAATAAAGCAATAATAATATTTATACGAGAAAGTCTTAAATGCACCCACCTTTCAGATATCGAACACTAAGAAAAACACTTACGCGAAAAGCTCAATGCTTACCGTTTTTCGTTTGTCCGCTTCTGCAATTCATCCGATGGTGGTACCCCTGTATGCCAAGAATTCGGAACACGTTGAGAGAAGGACAGGATTACAGAACTTTACATCCAAGTCAGCCTGCCTCCGCTTGACATAAGCTTCTTCCGTTTCCCTGATTCTGAAACGCTCATGCGCTGTTGATACTCTATCAGCTTCATCATCATGAACAATTATGCTTAAGGTGAATGGGTAAGAATGCAGTATTTACTTGCTCGTAGTTTTGTATTTTAGAAGCACCCATGGAACTCGTGATCTCTAACTTTATTAAAGCTTATTTTGTTGCATGATCGGAGTTTCAGACGCTAAATTTTCCCGCATCATCCAGGAACTGCGGTTCATTTCACGGACTTAAACGGTCACAAGCAGGTCCTAAAGCAGGGTGTCTCAACCTGAGGCCCAACGTTTTTAGTGCACAGCAACCCGCGACCCCATTGAGTCTGCTAGCATTCTTTTATTTTATTATGCGGTAAGTTACACGTCAAGATCACAATGGAATTTATTTTTACGCTTTACTGCAAAAACTCGCTGTTAAGAGGGTATCCCGCATGTGATAAAAATCACCAAAGAAAGAGGATTATTAAAAAAAAATTTATAAACAAAGGTGGTTAATTATAAGTCGATTAGCTTTCACAACAAAAAAATTCGCAAAGCTAACAATAAATAACAATCACACTTAAAGCTTTGATCAAATAAAGTGTAAATAGTGCAATAAGAATACCAACTTTTTCTACGCAAACGCACTTACAACAACAGAAGTGTTAACGACCCAGTTGTCCATTTTAAAAGTCCGCAAGAGAATCCTTCTTAAAACACTTTTAATTAACAGCCCTTCTTTACTAGTAAGAAGCTTGAGCTGCTTCCTAGACATGATCTGACCCAAATGTGGTGGAATAGATGAATAGCTCAGTCTCAGAGTGGCCTTAAGTGTTGTTCTAAGCCTACTTCTAGATTTTGTCCTGGTTGAGGCTACATATGAGAAGGCTTATTCCCTCAGGTATGTAGTTGTGAACCGCAGTAGCTGTTTTGCGGCCCTAAGAGCATGAAATGGGTACTCCGTGAGGTATGAATCTTGAGCGTGACCAATTCTTTTCGTCACACTGTATCTTCTAAGTGCTGTCAGTTGGGACACCTAAAAGCTGGGATTCTAGGTGTGACGGTAGAGAAGCATCACTTTTAGAGGGGCCCACTGAAAATGAATCACTGTTCACATGTTCCTTCTGGGATCTTTAGAGAAGTACTCCTGAAACTTTTCTGAAAGTTGTGGAAGATGATGAGAAACCAAATCACTTATTAAAGTCTCAGATGCTGTCGCTAGGATGTCAGAGAGTATCCATTCTTCTTTTCTGAGTTCTCTTGGTCCACAAAAACAGCTTTTTTTGGACACCTAAACTTTCTCAGCAACAAAAAACCTTACTGTCTCTCCTAAGGACTGAACATCATAAAGATTCAGAAAAGCAACGACGAAATACAAAAACAAAATGTTAAAAGTATCTTAGCCGGTCGCGGTCCTCGCAACCCAAAGGCGAAGTGATAAAAATTTCTTGAGACCCAACACCTCTCCCTTGTAGCCTTTCGCAAGACTGCGGACCTATGGTTGAGAAACCCTGCCGGAACTGATGCATGCTGACTGTTCTGTGAAGCCTAAATCCTAACGGATTGGGTACGCGCTCTTTTCTTGGTCTAGCGTCGTAGAAGCTAGGCGACGGGGGTTATTCTCCGTAGCTTCCTCATCAAATCTCGAGTCGCAATCCGCTCATCGCCGTAATCTGAAAATCCAGAGAAGTGCGTATAGAAATCTAGCTGTAACTGATACGTCATAATACTATTCATGCCATGTCAAAGCGCCCGCACCCTCCACCTCCTGAACCATTGACGGCCGTTAAGAATGTATAGCTCGGCCTGGTCTGTGGAGGAGACTTCAAAGGGTGGTCGTTCAGACTTGATTTTTTTCCCCCCTCTTTTGCTTGGCTGCGCTACCGCTATCTTGTATGTTACGCAGTGGCAATTATTGACATCTAAGTTTCGTTGAAGCACCAAGATCAATGACTTGCGAATGTTGCTTCTTCGTTGACTTGTATCGCCGTGGATTTTCTAGCACTAATCTTGCCAAGACATTCGACGGGCCGCGCGTGTTGCTTTCGTGTTCCTGCGCTCTTAAGCATTCTTTTGCTAATTAGTTAAATTGATAAATTATTTAGTTGCTTTCAGAAGAAAAAAACCACTCTTTTTAATTTCAAGGACTAGTTTCGACAAACCTTTTGTCGTTTTGAACTTAACCATAAAAACTTCTCAAGGATTTGTACTGTATACGAAATAGGCGTGAATGCACCAATGGTTCATAGATCGAGCGCCTAAAAAAAACACTTACAAGATAAACGCAATGCGCGCGAAAGAAATAAGTAGTTTTACAAACTATTTACTTTACAAGTTATTTACAAGCTATTTACAAGCTATTTTACAAGATAGCAACTGTCAATCAATCAAATTGTTTTGGTACCATGGCAATTATGGTAGCTAGGAAAACGAGTAAGGAATGAAGAAAATAGTCAGATGTTTGACAATAATTTTTAGTTGTCTCTTCATCAGGAAGAGATAAGTTTAAACATTGCAAGAAAGTGCTCAAATGTTTGTGCACGAATTTTGCGTCAAACACTTGTCTTGGATAGCTTGATGTTCAGAGGACTGTATATGTATGTGTGTAAACGCAGCAAGGAAAGACGTCAGGTGTGAGTGAGTGAGCCCAAACAAACAGCATTGCAATGCAGTCTCAACAAAATCATGCAGTTAACACAAACACCTGTGGCATGTATCAACAGCAATCTCAAACAAAAGGAAAGCTGATATCATTATCTTCGTGTTTTCCAAGCCTCGAGGACGTACTCAAATGTGAGTAAGGTCGGCCCAACGAAACAAACACAACTCTACGACGAAATAGCAGCGAAATACTTCGAATGCTATGCTGAACCTTCAGGAAATATAGTAGTGTTCAAAACAAGATACTTAGCGAAACAGCTTTCCAAGAATCTTTCTCTTGCCACTCCTATCTACGCTTTGACTCAAAATCACTCTGCGAAAAAACCATACCCAACACCAAATAGGGTTCTCCAATCCTTACAATACCACACGCCATTGTTTCCTAAATTTTTTCAACCAATCATGGGGGACTCAAACATATAGTATAAACAACTCAAGTGAGACGAACATAACTACATGATTGTACCCGGGCAAGATCATAGAAGTTCTGGGTGGGGTCCTTTTAGGCTCGTCCACCAATCCGTCTGAATAAAGACGGGAAAACGAGTCCTTTCAAACATGTAGCTGTATATAACCATAACCTAATACTTCGAAGTATAAAGAGCAAATAATTGTCGTTTTTGTATAGCTTTGCTAGTACCAAGGTTAATCTCTAAGTCAATCAACTTATTCACAGTATGTGGGCCAGCGACGCTTAATGATCTATCATCGTGAATGAGGATTTTTTCCCGGGCAGACGGAGCTTTCTGCGTCCATAAGGTCTTGTGCTTCTTGACTTTGATGGCACAGAGAAGAGGGCTTTCAGAGACATTGGCAGGTCACTATTTTTCCAGCCGTACATGAACCAGACATCTTACTGCAGACGACAAACCAGGACCAGACATAGCTTGGGTTTAAGGATGTACCACACTGCACATAGCTGATCGAAAAGATTGCCATGTCACTGATCATTAGGGACCACAAACCTGACCTGGTCAACCTAAGAAAAATCGAATAGCACTATCGGCATTCAACTGTCTCTTCTTCTACGTCGTAGCTGTGGCTTTGACGTCGATCCTCATTATCTCGCAAATTTTCCTCCAAGTTGAGCGGTCTGTCATACTGATACGCAATACTGATTTAGCATATGTCATGCGGCGATGCCCACCTGGCTTGAAGTTTCCGACCGGGTCATAGAACAAGGCGACTTGTACCGAGTTATCAACTCTGCAGTGACCGTGGCCTGCAAAACGTAGTCGCCTCATGCGTATTTTTTAACTGATTGGTGGTGCGGAGCTGCAGAGGCTGCTGTTGGTAGTATGAGACTGATACAAAATGTTTAAAGCTTTCCGAAGGAGACGTGTGTATGTAGCATCAAAACTGCCTTCTTGGGCAGCGGTTAGAGACCAGATTTCCTTGCCAAGTACCAGGACAGGGCGTTCCATTAGGCTGTGATCAAGAGGTTGACGTGACGAATCCATGCGAATGTGGAGGGAGTATAGATTTAAAACGTGCCAAGGCACCAGCGGAAGCAAAACAATCCTCTCTGAAGGCAGATACGTTTAAAGATACTCTCCAAGTAAGGAATTTTATATCTAAAAACAGGAGCGGACCCGGAAGGAGAGATTAAGGGGTCATCAACAATGTCAAGCCTCTAGCCTGTTTTCACAAAAATCGACCATTTCTGGCCCAAGGTTTAGGCGTCAGGTTGGGTCGACAGCGTACCCAGGTTTTCTTGACTTTCGTAGTAAAAATCATTAATCTGCGTATTTGGCGCATTAACACATGCATCTAGACATTTCCCGTCCGTCACCTATATTAGACAAATTATCAGCAGTGGCTTCAGTGACTTTGATTTTTAATGAATCCACGTTGCATAGCACTCAAGGCTTTGTGGTTCATACCTGAACATGATACCGTACATGTGAGCTTAAGATTAAACACGATATAGATTGTAGCTACTTCATAAACTCGATAATGCGCCGTTTCCAGGATTTTGGCAACATATTTCTGTTGCGATATCGAGACCATGCTCGACTGGCCACCTGGGTCCCTGTCCCCTGATCGGTGACTAAAGAAAACCCAGGTTTTTTCTTCTTACTTGTAGTGCCAGCGAAGAGATGCAATAAAGGCGGTAGTAGATTGCTTTATGATTGGGCAACAAAGTCACTTGTTGCTCAACATGCTACATGACTCGAAAACGAACTATCTATTTATGTAAAATATTAAGGTGAACGAGAGATCTTGTTTGTGGATCTTAACAGATTTTAATAAAATTATATATTAGTACAGAAATTTTTTTAGTAATATCCTAAAGTAACCATATTAGGTTAATCGAGTCTAGGGTTTCAAAAAACATTGGGGTGATAGCCAATGCAATAATCTTTTAACAGGTTAAGCTTCCAAAATTTTTTAAATACTTAAGTCTATACTTCGCGGTTGTTCAACCACATATTTCATTTGGAAATATAGCATGTTCAAGCAAAAATAACTCGTTCATGACCCTTTTTGATCTGAATATAAAATTTATTTGAGTTAAATATTCTTCCAACTCTAATATTTGTTTATAGCCATAAGAAAAACTTGCTGCCAGCCCACGCTCATCTTCTTTTCATCCAGTGAACCATCTTTCCAGAAATCGTTTTTCATAGTTCGGGTACAATGAAGTCATCTCTATTGGAGTCCTTTTCTTTAGAACAGGATAAATTGGAGTGCTGTCAATGTTTGTAGAACCCTTATATCGTTTAAGCATGAATTCAAGATGTTTCTCTTTCATTCTTTCACTACCACAACCCATTGATAACAATTGAATCTCTATAAATGACAGAGTTTGCCCGTAACTGAAGTTGAAAGTCACCAGAAATGCCCCATGATTGTACTTACTGACTCGATGAGTGCTATCATGAACGAACATTTTATAGGACTATCTTCATCCATACTTTTATACTTTCTTGCCTCTGTGATCGCGGGACATACCCGTCGGGGTGGATGGATGTACGTTCATTTCTTCTATACCAACTGCACCCGTTTCAATGCTGCACGGGCTGTCTTATGGTGCTCAATGAAAATCCCAATGGCTTTCTCGGAGAACTATGTTATCTTAATTATAATGTGGACTAAATGCAGCTTTGTATTTTTGGAATCTATCTTTTGTAACAAGTAAAATTTTGTTTGATTATTATATATGACGAATATATGATGGAAATTACAAAAATAAGCAAATTATAAGATACTACATGAAATACATTTTAACACAGATGACCAAAACAATATGTTCCCCCAAGATGCATTGCATTTTTGCGAGAAAAGCTCTCAAAGTTGTGGAATGATAGCGGAACGCAGGCTGTGCTTCCACTTGGGATAAGAGAAGGGGATTTCCTTTACTACTAAATTTGTGCGTCAGCGTAGCATTATAAAATGCTAATTCGACGAATGAATGGGACATTGAGAGACTTTATACAAGTAATGTTATGTAGATGACTCTGCCTGTGAGTCTACTGAAAATTGGTCGCAGATTGAAAAATGCCTCGCCGGTAGAGTTCCTGCAAAAACAGTGAATTCATTGTTCAGACAGGCGTTCATTGCCTTTCTATGCATTCAACCATGGAAACTGGTAAGGACTTTGCTTTTCTGTTTATCGAAGAGGAGCATCGCTATGAGTGTTTGCACAACAAGCAGGGAAGAGACAATAAGAATAAGCCATGCTCCTGGATGCCATCTGGTTCTGCTAGGAATTCTTTGCCATTGATACCCCCTGAGCATGTTAATCTGGTGTAGCTTTGTGGTCATATTGTAAACCATGACTGACCATATTGGGAACGCATGCGTTTCGACTGCTTCTACTCAGGGCTTTAGAGTGGACGAGGTATACACTCCCGAGGAGCCTCTGGTTGACTTTGAGCGTGAGTAGGGGGCTCAGTACAGCAGAAATACTGGAGTTCAAAGTGCATCATGATTTTTGGTCGAATCTTTCATCCCAGTTACAGCAGAACGGCCGTCAGAGAATTTTTGAACTGAGCCTATGAGCAAATTGCGAGTTATAAGCGTTAAAAGATTTGAAAAGCCCTCCGTTAGTGACCTTGAAAGAAACTTGCTTAAAACGGCAGAATCTATTGCTGCCAGCTTCCAAACTAGAATGCCAGAGGAGGTGGAAAATGAAGACCTCCTTTACTGGAGGAGTTTGGCTCCAGAATAAAAAGCCTGGAGCCTCCAGAAAAGGCTTTTCTTGTATTAAAAATTGCGCAATTACTTTTCGACGTTCAATATGGTAGTAGTGTAGAATCTGATTGCTAAGTTTAATTTGCGTAAAATAAATTCATTATTAGGTAAAAGGGATTTTTGCATAAGTAAAATTTGCTTAATTTGGTTTTATGCATTTACTTATTTTCGAAATGGAATTGTTGCTAGCCAGTAAAAATTGATTCTATATTGAAACTCTTTTTCTGATCTACGAAGTTTATATGGGAGTGAAACGTTTGCATCTTTAATAACAGGAGCTTTATCTTGTTAACAAAAACGGGATTGACACTGAGACAAAGATTTTAATTTGCTTGAAAGTGGAATGATTTATTGAAACTGTTAATGAAGAAAGTTTTGAAAATCAAGGCTCTCTTTAATGGCTTGTAGAATTGACTTCAGATTGAATTAGCTGCGTTTATGTTGATGCTTTGGCTTACAGCGTCGATAGATTTACTTTGCTTATTCTGGCACTCCGTGCCGTGCTACCAAGGAATCAATGCTCTTACTGCTTAAACATTGTAAACTGTATTTAATATTCTATTTCATGGTATCTCGTACTCTCGCTCTAATCTGTCGTACAATCGTTCTAATCTACCAGTATTCTCGTTCACTACTTCTCTTTGTGCACTCTTCCACGACTGCAAACATGGTCGTGTTGCCGTGGCACCTGGTCTTCAGTTAGCTAAAACTACTCGATAAAGTTATCCCTTGCTGAGCCAGCTTCGCTGAGATACCGATTCGCCCTCCCCCAGTGGCCCTCACACACAATATGCCTTCAGTGCCAGACCTCCGATCTCCAGTCTTGCTTAATGATATTATCACTACTGAACCGGCGTGAGTGTGATTTGTTGTGTATTTCATTTATATCCATAAAACCGGACCATGTTTCTTTTTCATGTGCGAATCAATAAACGTCCAAAAAATTTTGTTGAATAGTTCAGTCTGCATCGTCACGAATATGTGAAATTGTTCTAATTTGCTTTCTGCCTAGTAATGCGGACTAGACATTTGCCTAGCAAACATAAAGACTCCTACCAGATATAATTTTACGTATCAGGCCGGTAGAAGCACAATCATTAGTGAAGTCTGGTACCAATCTATGAAGTACCCTGTAGCATTCTTTTTTAGATTATTTTTTCGAACCAAGTATTGTGTCCGGCGTTGCAAATCTGCTGCAGTCTAGGCACACCACTGTGCTGCCCGTAGCTTCCCACCCACTGAAACCATTTTGCTGTATCTACGCGCCATACAGGTTTTCACGTCACGAGTACGACGTGCGAAGTTCGAGGAGAGACGTCCGTTGTCGCCGGAAAAACCAACTTTCTGGGCGATGAGTCTTTCGGGCCGTTTGGAGAATTTCTGGACGCATATTTCTTTGTTGTTTTTTTTTCTTTTTGGATGGCTTCTGGTCTTTTCAAGAAGCACCATATTGTGGAGGAGGAGGAGGAGGAAGAAATTTATTAGCCACATCATGAGAATATGCCTCATAAAATACAAACACCCTTCGACAAGAAGTTTTGAACCAGTTCAGCTAATCTATATTGAATACACGGCATGGTTCTCCGAGAAGGCCATGGGCCTTTTCATGGAGCACCATTAGGGGGCAAGAATCGTCCACTATATGGACGTACAAGCCGAAGCGCGTTCGCCATATTGGAGTCCAGTGCCAAACTTTATTAACGAAGCGTAACATCAGGTTGGGTGTAGGGTAAAGTACCACGATATGCCGTACTCTATGGCTTCGCTAGGATGTTTTAAGCATCTTTCCAGTCAAATTTGGAGGCCGGGTCAACTAGATCTTCACAGGTAGACTTCTTCTTTACCAAAAGAATATCTTGCGTGGCAAGTGTCGGAGAAACTTTATCATTTCGTGTTTAAAGTTACGAAGGGTTGGGCTTACCTTAGCAATTGCACAATTTAAGCGATTCCATACATACGGCCCTCGACAGACATATTTTGACTTCCAACGCGTATGCGGACGATATTCCAAAAGAGAATAGGCCACCAGTAATCTTGCAAGCAAGTTTTCATTTGCTTTGGTACAAGGATTTTAATGTGTTGTTAAGAAAACCTGGTCGAAAAAACTCAATATCACTTAAGGTAACTATAGGAAGCTTTGCTCCATTATTTAGTGTTTGAAATTCGCCTCTAAATCAGGCTAGCCACTGTTTAAGTTTTAAAAGTTTTTGTTAATGCTGTATGTACATTTTACAAAAATATTTACTGATACTGTAAGTGAAACAAATTCTTAGTATTTTCTTTTTTGGTTTATCTATCTGACCATGCAGCTATTTGGTACACCGTTGAGTTAATCAGAAAAAGATATTCCAAAGAACGATGACGTGATTACTTTGTTTCTACTGCGCGATACTTCAAGGCTATCAAACCCTAACAAATGCGTTTGCGGTTAATTAGACAATTTTAAGCTATTTAAGATATCAATGCGCGTAGATCCGGACATAAAAAAAGATTATTAAGTTCCCTTGTTGGAGATGTGAGATTCCGTTGATGGAAAGACATCTACGTAAACTTCAGACTATGGAAGTTAATCTAACCTACCTTGCATAGGTTCAAGCAATTTCAGACAGTGACAGTTACTTAGATTGGGCAAACTAAAACCAACCCCTTGGCAGACGAAATTGTTTTCCTTTAGTAATGCATGTTTTTTTTTCCTCTAAATTACAGGCAAAATAAATGAAAACCTGTCTCTTGCAATCTTCAACTTGCGTTTTTTTTTTCCACCATCATTTTGGCAACCGTAAATTCAGCGGCGAAATAAGTCACAACGAGACCAGCCAATTAGCGCCATATCTTCCCCTAAGCCACGCATGCGCGTTGGTAAGCCAAAATATGCTTCCTGGGCGACTCTGGGACGACCCGGGACGACTATATGGAAACCATATCGTTCTTTTATACGATTATCTTCATGATGGAAACGAACCTTAACAGGGAGTGAGGGTTTGATTCTGCAAATGATCTTGTCAGCTTTAGAGTTATAGAGCGCTCTAACAAGGGATTCGAGGCAGGATAAAGGGCACGTTTCCCTTCATACGTTCATAGGTCTAGCACATTGAGTTAATACGATTACCTCTATGGCTAAGCGTATGAGCCTCACATGAAGTCCTTGGCTGGGCCGATTTCACAGGGCGAGCTTTGCTTTCTTATCTCGCAAGGAATATAAGAAAAAGAAAAAAAAAGTTTGCGTGCTCAGGAACGTGTCGTCTGATCGAGGCATATTCAAAAGGTTGGCAAAGCCTTAAATTGCCTTAAGAGGGCACATCGAGTTGGGCACATTGACTCGGATTGTCATTGCCCTACAACAAATGGGCTGAAGTCTGCTTTGGCTCAAAAAAGTTTTAATAAGCCAAGACTTCCAATTAGCATGTTCATAGACAACGAAAAGTTTTCTTTCCGTGTCGCTTGCTATCGTAATTCGGGTCCGATGTTGATTTAAACGGTTGGATGACGCTAATCCTAATGTCTCTGCTCTTGGTGTGCTGTATTTTACCCAAAATTTGCCAGCAAACCAGTGCAAAGCTAGCAATCATGTGTAAGTTAAGGTTAGCCATCTGCCATCTGGTTGTTTTGAAGACACCGAATTCGTCTACGTAGTTTCTGGTGATGCATTTATTCTGGCAAGGTCAGAAAGGGCGAAGGTGGAAGGTGGATCCGTTAAATTGAGAGTTGCACAGGCTGACATCTTAGTGGCCTATCTATTCTTCTGATGTCTCCATAGATAGTTCCTTTCAAGCAATGTTGATATTACCACGGCGAAGACGCTAAGCTTGATGTAGGCCTATTGGTTGAGAGATATGTCTACTGAATCATTAAGCAATGCCGATTCAGATAAAAGATTGCGCTTGGCAAATATATTGAGGTTCAAATGATAAAACAGGTTGCCATCAAGGTAGCGCTTCTGCGACAAATAAAAAAAAAAAAAACAAAAAAACACGTAGGGTGTTGGGCTTACAACTACACAAATTTGCAATAGGCGTAACTCTCGTCATGTCACTGATATCGTTTTAGCTGCAGACGCTATAGGACGTTGTTCATTTGCATGTTAGTGGCATGGTGAATACTAAACGAAGTAGGCCTACATCATAGTGTCTGCAACGAGATATGAGGAGCTCAACAAGCTAATACCAAGTAGTATTGCAGACAGCCTAAAGTAGCATTGCAGACAGCCTAAAGTAGCATGGCAAACAGCCTAAAGTAGCATTGCAGACAGCCTAAAGTGGCATTGCATACAGCCTAAAGTAGCATTGCAGACAGTCTAAAGTAGCATTGCAGACAGCCTAAAGTAGTATTGCAGACAGTCTAAAGTAGCATTGCAGACAGCCTAAAGTAGCATTGCAGACAGCCTAAAGTAGCATTGCAGACAGCCTAAAGTAGCATTGCAGACAGCCTAAAGTAGTATTGCAGACAGCCTAAAGTAGTATTGCAGACAGCCTATCGGACAGACGAAATTCGTCTGCAGTAACCTTCTCGGAAGTAACAGAACGTCCAATCTTTTAAACCAGAGAAGAATTGTACCGAACAGATATTTTTTGAGATTTTCGCTAGGAGTTTGGAGTCCTTGATTGTGGGAAGGTTGTTTTGAACTTACTCACCCTGCCCAGGACTCCGTGGACGGGTGCGATATGAAAAAGAATGGCGCAGATCACTTCGCGTTGTCTCAGGAAAGGTTAAGTTGCTTTTTTTCCGTCACCAATAAGGAATTAGAACCTGTTTTTACGAAAGCAGAAATGACAAAAAACCTTTGACATAAACAAATGCGCGGATATTTTTACCTTTACTTATTACCTGCATGGCAGGGTTCTCTCACAGGTACCCAAGAGTTGGAGCTACTGTCGATTTGGATTGTGCCGCTTCAGCAAGGTTTTCGTAAGTCTGAGAAGTGCAGAAATTTGTTCTAGGAGCCTATGGCATTTTAGGCTGCTTGGAAACGACGTTCCAAGGCATGTTTTTTTTTAAATAGACTATACGAGAGCGCACGCGCATTTGCGATCGAGAAATACAATTGTAGATTGTTGTCGTAACAGCGTGTCAGCATTATGTCTCGGTTAAAGCAAGCGATGGAATGGAAGAGGTATAAACTTTGTTTGTCTTGCTTACCAACAAGAAAAACCTCAACGAGGTGACAGTCAGTGGCCCCCAGCAGGTATATGTGGATATGTGGATATGTATTTTTGAATGTATGTATATAGGTCGGTAGAGAGTCGTGTAGGCATAGAGTGAGTCAGTCAGTGTA
>QQSS02025890.1:0-19142 GCA_003687565.2 Craspedacusta sowerbii | reverse complement strand
ATGTATGTATGTATGTATGTATGTATGTATGTATGTATGTATGTATGTATGTATGTATGTATGTAGGTAGGTAGGTACGCGTGTGTGCGTGTGTGTGTGTATGTACGCAGGTAAGCACGCACGTATTTATGCATGCAGGTATTAACGCATGTATGTATGGGCTTGAAACGATACCAATGATTCACTTGGTTTCCTACTTCCACCAGGCGAGCCAGGGTACGAGCGACTCGACTTTGCGCTGCCACTAGGCTGATGGGACATCGTATCTTCTTCGTCGGAATCAAGACTGTACGCGCGGCGTCTATAAGTTCTAGACGCTGCACCTTCATCATCGAAAGTGACGTGGCGCATCCTGTCGCTTTCAGCGTCCCGATCGCTTTCATCACTATCAACATCGTCCATAAGCTCGTGAATATCGCGCGCGCCATCAAGGCGGTAACTTTCTTGCTCTTCCTTCTCTAGAGCGTCCAGCCGAGCGAAAAGCTCGTCGTGACTCAACCCAGGAGGGCGAGACGCAGGGTGAAGATCATCACTACCGGCAAACTTGCCGTCCGCAGGTGATGCGTCGGAGAACTTCACTGAGCGCGGAGTGACGCCGTGTTGAGATTTGTGCGCTTTGCGACTCTTGCCTGAAGTTTTAAAGTATTTTGTTTACAATCTCATGAAAACGCCCATACACGAAAGCAAGCGAACTGGCACTTGGAATTTCCAACACTCGAGAAAAGTTTGATCATACAGAGTTGACCATGCAACACATTTTAAACACACCATGAAGCAACATATGAACTTCCAATAAAGTATGTGCACGCGGCTTACACTCAATAAAACCTAATATGTTTTACAGTTGTTGAGAGAAGTGCGCAAGATATGAAAACATAGGTTATCAAAGCTTACTGACTAGAACTGGAGTTTAGGAGTTAGTCAAGGGTACAGTTAGAGAGAAACAAAACATCCAGGAAGGTAACATGGAAAAACTTCTACAAATTAGATTATACATCGAACGATGTATATATACATACAGACACAAAATTATGGAAAGCAAATTGGACGCAAGAAAAGGCTTTGGGAAAGAATCACATCAAACTCACACAAGAACGCTTTATATTTAGTGCCTGCTATAGGCAGATTTCCATTAAAGAAGGCATGTGATAGGAGGCGAAACAAGTCATAATAAAGTATACGCTGAGCTGATAGTGTGGATCTCTTGAACACGGTTTTAAAACGATCTTTGTAACAAGCAAGAAACCTCTCTTAACAAACACTAATAAAATATGTTAGCAGAGCTCAAAGACATCGAATGAACTCATCCAAAGGCACCCATACCTTTACCAGGCGGTTCGTAATGCAGTGGAACTTCTTCTTTGATTTCCTCAATATCATCACCCTGAATCTAAGGAATCAGAATTCAACGTATAAAATCTTTACACGGCAACATACGCCCAGGCGCTCATATATTTTGCGACTAGTACGAGAATGACATCAGGGCGAGAAAACTGATTCGATTGCTTATATTGACTATGTCTGATGTCAAACAATAAGCCGTATCAGGCTTTTCCGTACAACAAATGCAAAGCAAGGATTAATGCACTTACACAAATAACCTCTAACCTGAGGATTTTGAAAAGCATCAGTATATCTCAAGTAAGACTTTAAATTGGCTTCCTCCCTCTTTAACGAAGATATCTGATCTTCAATTACTGGACAAAAAATAGAATAAACTTGCACAAGTTTACTGATTTGCAACATCTATCGAATCATTGTAACGTCCATTCGCTAATAATCCGCTAAGAACCGGGCTGTACCGGATTTCGGCTCCGGTTCCTGCCCCGGCCAAAAACCGGCCGTTTTTACAAATCCGGCTCCGGCCAAAATGTAGAAGTTTTTTTGCCAGATTTATAGCCAATAGATGTGTTTCATATCATAACGATTGAGGTCAGGCCATCAGGCCATTTCCAGTTTGACATGTAGACATTTTATTAGCCGCTTGGCGGGAAAGGAACGCAGACCACCTGAATCACCATTTTGTTGCTGCAAAGTGCGAGAAAGCGGCTTTTCCCCCGGTTGCAATAATGTTCTCCCATTTTTAGACTCGTCTTGGAGCTGGCAGCTGGCTTGCCGGCACTCCCTCATTTGACTATTATTACCTTTATCAAACAGGCGACAAGAATTTAAGAGACGCGTGCAAATTTATTGCCACGATGCACTGACGCTGCCGATCTTTAACATTTTTTAAATAAGTGTCTCTATTAAAATTAGTACATTCTATTTCATATGTCATAACACTGTCACTGAAGACGTTCAGCAGGATTGCTATGTACCATGAGGTTGTTGTAGCATGTAATTTCGTGTTATTTTCTGATAAGTTTACTTACGGGTGCATCTTATGCAGACTACACGCATGGTTGACATATTTGAATTTAGGCTTTTCAATGAAAAAAAAAAATCACAAATCCGGCACAGGCTCCGGCCCCGGCCGGATTCGACATCAGGTACAGCCCTAATAGCTACAGGTCCAGTCTAAGGAAAGCGTCAAGCTATCCAAAATAGAATTAGCGACAAAGTTAGATGCCGCTTGCAATCACAAATGAAGAAATCACCATGAAACAGTAGGTGAATAAATAAAAACATTGAAGCGTTGCTATCGTATAGGCCTGCGACAAATTGCAATTTTGAGTTACCATTAGAATGCATTATAGTAAAAACCAAGTTTAAAAGTGTTCACAACTTGGCTTTCCGGTGACTGGAGCTCGAAATACTTGTCAACCCACCGGAATGATTACCTTATTTCAACATAATATTCACATTCCACATTCCACAACACTTCAAATCCGACTTGCACTAGATTTGGATTCATACCACACAGAGTTGACTACTCTGTTTACATCATAATTTATGTAATGGATTGTTCCATGACAAAAAGTACAAGAACAATGAGAATACAATAGCTTAGGTCTTCCAGTATGCAACGCATCATTCACAAGATCCTTTGCGTCTAGCTTGTTTAAGCATCACGTGTTCCTATTGGAGAAACATCAATTTAGCTTTACATGGAGGGAAGCATAAACCACCATGCACATAAAGCAAATGCGTATACAGCGCATAATGAAACACAAATACAAAAGTTTAAATAACTTACATTTCATTCTGCGACCAACAATCTCACAAGCCTGCTTAGTTGAGCGCTCCACAAACCAATTATCACCAAGGAGAACTGTTATTTCATTTGTATGAACCAGCTTTCCAGGGAAATAAGCAACATTTCCAACAGGAATCTAACAAAGATTGGTGCATGGGTACACATAGCGCAATATCATAAACTACGACCATTAAATTTCATAGAGAACATCCAATATCATGCTGAGCACACAAACTAAAAAGGGAGGAAAAAAACACAGAAATACGGAAAACCCAGGTGACATGCAATCTTTTTGATACGTTTTCAGAGTAACTTCTATGAAATTGGTTCAAAATAGTTATATGGACAGGTCAATCACCCATTCTTACTAGCATACCATAACAGCATGACTCGTCTTGTCTGCCAATGTTGCCAATTTCTGTCGAAGACTATCATACTCATCAAGAATTTTTTGCCTATAAGAAAGACAGAACAGTTTATGAAAAACATCCACCAAAACCGTCAGCATTCTCATATTCTAGCTTTTATGGTAACAATGGGTTGGCAGCATCACCCGAAAAATTTCGGCTTTGAAGTAATACTAAATAACAATAGCAATAAACAGAACATCATTCCAAAGCGAGCTCATTTCCTGTACCTGCTAGCAAATCCTATTCCACAAAATAAATAAAAATCAGCACAACATGGAGATTTACCGAATCATACATGCATATTGACATCCTTACCTTGATGTCTGCTGTGCTTGATTTCTTTCCAGTATCTGAATAAACCAAAAAGAACTTACATATAAACTAAAGGTACAAGAACATAAAAGCTGACATAGCAACCCAAAACTGCAAAGCACTCATAGCAACGTTAATTATGCAATCAATTGGTGGTTTTAGATCAATGTGTTCAATCAGTGAATTAAGCCATCAATAGGTGCTTGAAGATCATGTTTGACAGCAAACCAATTTACAGGAATGAGAAATCAAGCACTGCTGTTGGCTTTAAAATATGAATAGCAGAAATTTAGGTCTTTAGGCCTGAATTATGATGAAATTTTTATAATTAATGAGAATTTTCTGCTACATCTATGCTAATTTTTACTTAATTCTCAGCACCAAAAGAATTAGCCAACATTTGACTTCAGCACACCTAAGTTCATTAGAATCACACACAACATATAGACTTCAAGGTAAGCTTAGCAGAAACCTTCTGTTCCTCAGTTTTTAATCTATCCAGATTTCTCAAGTCCTCCATGTCTACTTCACGTCGCATTCAGGATAAAACTTCAATCCCTCACATAAACAACAGAATACACTACACATGAAAGCCTTCCATTCCAACATCCAGTACATAAACCATACATACATATATACATAAAAAAACACATACCGCATAAATATATACATATATATATATATATATATATATATATATATATATATATATATATATATATATCCATTAAAAGAAACACTAACACATAAACATATGACACAACACATTACACACATTAAGAAATAGATATGGGACACCTGGACCGTAAATACCTAAACAAAGTGCAAAGCCTTACTGGTGCAACATCTGCTTTATAGCACTACCCATTACAAAGCACAAAAAGCTGCTATTTGAGGCACCACCAGCCTTTACTACTTGGTTGATAAAAAAATGTCAGATCTGATATCACGAAAAGGTTTTTAAAAAGCAAACTTCCAGACAAACTTTAGTCAAAATGAATAACATTATGCATATGCAACTTATGCTATTTTGTTGTTTTCTTTTCTTATTGTTGATTTTACACAAGATTTTCATGCCTGACACTTCTATGTAGGCTGCAATTGCTAATGCTTGACGAGTATAGATCAGGTTGACCTCAGGTCACTCTCTGAAAATCCTTAGCTTGCAGAGATACCTTACAATTTAAATCTACGTATGGCTTTGCCTACAACTTTCGCTGTGCATGGTCTATCTATGGCTTATTCTGGCAAGCAATCAATCTTGAGCATGAAAAGATAACAGCTTTGAGAACCATAACCCTTACTATCCTTCAAACCCTAGTAATTGCTTTTTTGAACAAGGTCTAGAACAATGATCCATGAAAATGTTGATGTCACTCTATCCATGTCTTAGTGAAAAGCTAAAATTGAGCAAAATCACCTAATATAGTATATTTTTGGCAAGTGCTTACTTTGATCAAATAAAAAAGGACAGACATAACGATAGTGGTTGGCTGCGTACATTATGAGGCTGTCAATTTGCTGAAAGTGAAGATTAGCACGTACACTAGGTTTCAACAAAGTAAATACAAAAAGATATGGGATCGTGCATTATTGTTCAATACTTATTTCTGAAAAGTTTCAGGATTCATATCTTCGCTAAAAATATCTTTGCTCACATCTTCGTTGGTGTAACTCACTACGAGTTGATTCTTAGTTAAATCAAATAGCTGATGCTCAGTATAAAACCAAGGTTTAAAAATCAGTCTGGTTTTCTTTCAGGGCACAGAAGACCTCTTACTGCCAGCATGAATTGATTCCTTAAGAATCAATGGAGAAAAAGTTGATAAAAGTGATCACAAGCTTTCACTGCATTCATGGATTCATGATAAATGATCACAAGCTTTCTCTGCATTCGTGGATTCACTATAGGATGTTTGACTGCATACCTCGTGGTCCTTTTACAGCAACATATGGGGCGGTTGAACCGAGCAAATACTTTTGCTTCACATATATAAATCTTATCCAACCTCTTAGTATCCATTAGCATTACTCGCAATCTCAAGAAATGCGCCTAATAGTCGCACGATTTGCTGAAATTGTTTTTTATAGATAAGCGGCATGACCCCAGAGCCTATGGAAGAAATCCTTTTATTGCTAAGAGGCACTCTTCCTACAAATTTAATTTAAAATCTCTACCTACTAAGTCGAATCCCGCAGATTTGGTTTCGGGAACAGCGAACAGCCAGTTCGTACGCTAACACGGACTTGCTCTTTCTTCGCACACATCAGTGGGCGGGCACGTGGTCAAGCGCCGCTCGCAGGGTTTTACAACGGCTTACAAACAAGTTACTGTCAAGCCGCTCTTGTCCAGAGCTCGAAGAATACGTCGACCGCCAGTGATTGCAGATGAACCCTTTGCGTGGTGGGTCAGCCCCTCAAGGAATTTATGAGCTCAAGGCTCGCTTTTAAACGTGTACTTGATGCTCTGGCGTTCGTTAACCAGCCAATGCCACATGTCCCTACATACGAGGTCGCATTGCAGTCGGTCTGGCTTTCCCGCAGTTGATTTGGCGAGAGGTTTCCACAAACCTGCAAACTTTCTCGCCCTGCTTGCCCACCGATCGCCGCGTGGATGTTGTTCTTGTTATTGGCTGCTAACAAGTTGTTATATGATGATGGTGCTTCCAATAGATGCTGGCATTCAGTAGTTTTGCTGCGTATGTGGGTCTTTCAAAATGGGGCTATTGCATAACCCAGCCTATACTTCATCCCTGAGTAAAATATCCTCAGTATGATTAAGTAGACACTGCACATTTTTTTGCTTCTTTGTACTTGAGCATGGGTGCTGTCAACGAAGTACTGAGAGGTCTTAAAGGACTTCGTAAGAAAACATTGAACCTGACCCATTTAGCTGTGAATTATACATTTTACTGATGATCATTGTTTTCCTTTTGATAGATTGATGATGGAAGTAATAAGTGACTCTAGTATTAGCTCATACCGTGTGAGCTACTTGTGATTCATCCTTTTGTCTGTAAAACTATCAAAATTCAGCATGTGATCTCATAAATAATAAAATAATACAATAATAATAATGGGACTCCAAGCAGTTGCTTGGCCAGTTAAGACTCCAACCAAAGGTCTTTGAAGAGTCCCTTGGCGCGGACGAAACGTACTTATGGCTAGCCATTTTTGACAATAATAATAATAGTTATTTTTATTATTGCTTACAAGAAATGCGACTTAAATATATATATATATTATTGTAATATATATATATATATATAAAGATATTTAAGTAGTATTTCTTGTGAGCATTATTTAATTAGTTAGGTCAATCCAAAATTTTAAAAATCTTTAGAATGTAAAGATGCTGTCTTCCATTTATATTAAACATCATAATTTTGTTGTAAATGTGGCTTATTACGTTTGACCTTGATGTGCACCTCAGTCTCTTAATTGCTTGCAGAGTCGTCATATGCTTAATGAATGTTGTTTAAATAAATTTCCTTTGTCAGCTTAGGGTTTTCTTTATAAAATATGGAGGAGCTTCGTCCAGATCGTGCTCTACTTAATCCAAAATTTGATGGTTACAAATTATCAGGAGACGCATTGTCAGTTACCTCTGTTGCTCTGTTATCTGTGGTTGATGAAAAGCCCTTGCCAGAAGATCAGTACTCTTATTTATACATGCGAATTCATGGTATGCACAACCATTTAGTATTGGATCTGTGGCCTAAGGGCAGCTGTAATACAGACCTTGGTGGTGTGTACTTTATCAGCAAGGATAAGCAGGTGGTTGGTGCACGGCTGAAGGTATTGTTTTGCTGGATTGTATTAGCATTGGCATGTAGAAAATTTTAAAATGTTGATGTGAAGTTTGTCAATGCATCCATGCTGTGAAAGTTTTGATGTTTATTTCCATGGCATCTTATTGATTTTAAGACCTTAAGTTTAAAGGAAGCTTGAAATAAGAAGTAATTCTTAATTATTTCTGTAATTGTTAATATAGTCTACTTATAAGTGCTTTTATAGAGCTTACTAGCAGTCAGGCTTTGCATGGTGTGTTAAGTGTGTGAAGGCTTTACTGTGTCTGCTTTCTGAATCAGTTACATATACCCTGTGTTATTACGATATGTAGGTTTAAATAACTGGCAAAAGGATTTTCGGAAGGAAACCTACTTCCACACCAATGTTGCATTACTGATAGTTGTTAAGATTACATTCTTCATCATTTATTTAGGGCAAGGTACTTGAGACTCTGTCTGAAGTTTTTGTCATCCCAGCAATCGAAGAAAGGAAGGGAGGCTTTAATGCTACTCTTACGTTTCCAACTGAAAACATTGCCATTTTAGCTGATGGTATGGGTGGCCTATTCCTTGTGGATACTGGTGATCGCTCTTCTAAGCTTATGTGGAAGACAAGGTCTCCCAATCCTGTATTCCAGGCTTCCTATCCTTTTTATTTATTGGCATCAGTGTGGCAGCACGACGGGCAATTTCTTCATGCTCTTCTTTTAAGTGTCCATGAAAAGAAGACAGATGCTGCATCATATGTGTACGTTTTATTAGAATGGTTGAGAATTTCTTGTGATACTAATGCTGGTCAAGGGTGCAGTGTAGAAAACGTCTATCAGTTCCGTGGTGACTCCGTGCCTTATGCAGCCTGGTTTAACCTTGATTTTTCAAGATTGATTTTGGCGAGCACCAAGGTCTTTCATTTAACCCAAGGAGATTCTCATGGTAAGAACATATGGTGGATTATATCAATCCTAGATTGTTCTGTATTTGTCTTTCGTGAGAACTTTTACATAGTAATGTGCAGTTTCTTAGGCTAGGATGATGCTGTCGGTCTTCTGTAAGTTGTTCCATTCTACTATCCTGCTTTGACTATTCTCAGAAAGACACAGCATAGTATCTTTCTTACGCAAACATTGTGTTTCGGCTCTGCTAAGTTTTCCGAAGCATATCAAAACTTGACGAATCAAAGGTCTTTCTGAAAGTTTCTGTGTTTCATGAGTTGCTGGTCTAAGGCTACGCCTGCCATCAATATTGTTGCTTCTTTTATAATCAAACTGAGTGTAGCTAGCTGTTTAAGAGAAGCTGGCGTCAATGTTAAATTTCTGGGGAGAATCGCTCATGTCTCTCTCGCGCGCCATCGGCATGGTCATCGGAAGTCTTATCGGAAGTGAAAGGATTTAAGGCAGTCGTGTGGGGTTGTGAGGCTTTGTATGTCTTTTGTTCTTTTTTGTATCCTCGTTAAATGTAGTTTGACTTTTGTATCGTTTCTTATGTCTTAGAGAGTTTTTTTTAGTTTCAGAATATCTTCTTGACGAGAATCGAGCTAGAACTTGTAACCGTGTAAGGTTGCCTGTAATACCCTGCTTTCCTTACCGCCTTTTAAGTTCTTGCAGTCTGAGTCACGTTAGACACATTCTGCTATCACATCTATGTCCGGATCCAGGGTAAGGTCTGGGCCATCGAAGACTTACTTGCATGTAAAGAAGGAGTTGCAGCACAAATGCCATTGTCACAGGCCTAATAATTTTGTTCGCGATTTAGATGATTTGCGCGCGTAATTTATTTCTGGAGCTGCAGCATCTTCTTCATTTTCCTAGCGACGATTAGGGCGTGAAAGCCCTATCGTCACTTTTGGTGCTTCATGACCTGTGACTCATTCAGGTTCATCGGGGTGTTTTCAGGCCGTTGTTAGAGGACACAAACCTCCTTCTTTATCCAGGGCTTGGGACCGGCAGTCGCTAGTAGCTGATTGGCGGAGATTACGCAAATAGCAGCAGCATGCAAGCAGCTAGGCAATAAATGGTCGAGAAAAGAAAGTCTTCCGCTTACCTGCAGTTGTAGAAACAAAGCAAAGCCTTTCAAATAATTTGCGATGCAATAAAAAGCCGAGTTGCTCCTCTTTGACTGTGCGTTGGTCAAAATTTTTCCCATGGCGGCAGCGAAGTAGGCCTGAAATGTGGGCATGGTGAGTCTGACCGAACTGGTTGCCGCCGCTGCAAGACGTTTTGGAAAACTAAATAAATATGCGCGAAGACTGTGGACAAAGTCTGCAGTCAGGACCCGGCCTGCCGTCATTTCAGGAGATGGTCGAAGACCGGCCCTCCTGCAGGTCGCTCACAGCAATCGGGACGGCACTTATTTTTTTTCTTCGCTTTCCTGTTAATTCATTCGTTGTTCCTAACCATCCGTTTGTCCCATACTCATTCTTTCTTGGAGCATTCCCTAAGTGTTCAGGTTAGGGGTAAGCTAAACATACCTAAATAGTCTTGCAATGTAGACTGAAGACATTGTTAGTAAATTTACTTCAGAGCTGAAAAACTTTCCAGCGCGGGAAAAGGTTTATTTGTGCATCGTCCAAAGCGATCCTCTAGGATCGCTTTGTTATATTGGGATTTTGTTTCTGGCTTAGGAACCATAAGAAATCTTATGAACCTATGCATTGAAATACGTCCCCTTAATGCAAATATATTACTGAAGTTTCAAAGTGTTTTACTCCATCTTAAATATTCTTTGCAGACCCTATTAAAGCTGAAGTGTCTGGTGGCATAGAACAGAATAATGGAAATGAAAGTTCATGGTCTTACACGTGGCACCAGAGTGAGGATCTGATGTCATTAGCCTTTGACTTACCAGAAGGGGCGACGAAAGGGGATATTGTGTGTGATGTGTTCCATGATAGCATTGATATTCACCTTGTGGACGGTACATCATTGTTAAAGGGTGTCTTAGAAAAAGAAGTAGAAGCTGATGCAAGCCGATGGTTTATTGAAGATAGCAAGTGCGTCGTTTTTTTTCATGCTCTACCTCGAATGAACTTTTAGCATCTCAGATCTTTATCCTCGCGCAAGTCGTTGTTTTGTGCTTGATTCTAGCATGATTGTTAGGTATCTAATTGGAAACGATCGCACTAAAAATAGGATGCGGAGTGGGATTAACTTGCAATTTAATCGGTCTTTCATTGACTTTTACTTGCCTTCCATAGATGTTTACATCTGATAAGCCTGTTTGAGTTGCATATGCACGTGCGGCTGCTTTTTTTCGGCGGTGATTCGTAGCCTTTTTTTTCTGCTGTAGAGGCAGTTAAAGACTTAGGTTGACTGTTGCGCTAGTTTGACTATGAGTTTCAGCAGGTTTCGCTGGACGCTGCTTTGGGTTCTGCGTTAGCCTTGTTCTTATGCATGGTGCTCGTTTTTAGGCTTCAAGTTGCACTCGTCAAGAAGCAATCTCTTGAGTTTTGGCACTGCGTTATACCTGGAAACACGGCTGGTCGTCACGATATCGAAGGCGAAGAAAAGGAGCATCTGACCCGAGTGTCGGAGTCTTTGGAGCACGTTACGTCAGAAGGTGCAGAGGAGGTTAGCAGTATAATATAAGTGTGTTCCTCGTGTTGTGGGGTTGGCGTATTTGTTATTGGAGGTACATGTCTTTTTTGCTACGAAGCAAATTTATTCCTGCACTGCTGTCTGTCAGTAATGGCTGGGTGCAACCGAAGCGTTCCATGCCAATCCTTATCGTGGGCAGCCTATTTTGCGCAGCGCTTATAGTTTGATAACTTAATGCTTTGTATTCCATGTAAGTCTGAGTGTGTTCTCGACCCTGCATCCCTGAACGAGGGGGGGGGGGGAATCTTAGCCTAAAACGCATCATCAATAATTTTGGGAGTAATCAGTAATACTTTGTCCTTTAGGAGATCCGTCTTTAAAAAATGAACTTCTTTCTTTTTTGTGGCAGTCAGTTATGAAGAGATCGGAGATTAACTGTATTCTCGTACAAGCTAGAGATGGATATCAGTTGCTGAGCTGAGAAGCATTGACCTTATGACTATTAAGCCTCGGTGGCTCAGAACTTCCCTCAATTAATATCCTGGTTCTTTTTCATTTTTTGTTTTAGAGCTGCAGCCTGAAACTCAGCTTCATTTTACAAGCAGCTCTGCTCTGTCACTGATGCTCAATTCAATTAAACAAATAGTTTGCTTTGTCAAAAGTCTTGTCATAAATACTAGTTGTTAGAATCACTTGTGTTGGGAAATCTTTGTTCGGCCCGAGAGTGTTATAGAAGGCCATGGTTCTCTTCTTCTTAAAGAAGCAAAGATCCTTATGAGGAATGACGTATGCTTTGTACTCGATTGCATAGTTATGGTCTCAAGATATTTTTTCTTCTTAGTGACAGTCTTCTTCTTCCCTTGTTTTTGGGTGTTTCTGTCTAAAGTATCATGGGGCCATCAGGAGCTATTAGTGCATTCATTGCTTAGGTACTGCGAATGTCAGATTTAGCCCTTCATGGCTGCATAAAAAAATTTCATTTTGATAGAATGATACTTAAGATCTAAGTTCAGTATTTCAGGGTCGTGTAAGAGGGGCGGCTGCTTGTCATGCTAGCAAGGTCTTCTTTTTTTTTTGCAGTAGGCAGCTTAGTAAACTTACTTATCTCAGTGAGATAAATGTTGTTTGAGCATTAAGATTTCTGCGCACCGCAACAGCATTGTCTGGTAGTGGAGTCTGTGCATGACTCAAAGTCGTATCGATAAATCTTATGACACCAGGTTGCATGAATAGGATATACTCAGTAGAAGCTTTAATGCGAGGTGTAAATGGCATAAAGAATTTATTTACCGAAGACAAGAGACAAGAGCTGTGCTTATGGTCGAGTAGTGGAGATAAGGCTTCAATGCACAATGATTTATGAACGGCAGGCTTGCATGGGCTTGAACAGGCTTATTTCGGATCCGGCGGATCGGTTAAAAACATGTTTGAACAGATCTCCAAGATCTATATCTTGAACCTCAACGGTCGGCAGGTTTTTGTACAGGTTTTTGCTAACCCAGATCTCAATCTGCTTGAGAGATTTTTTCTTCCCCAATATTTGGTGTTTTGGTCTTCAAACTTGTGGTCCTAACCTGACCTTCTATCTCTTACTCCTGCGCATCTTCGAGAACAGCATTCTAATGTCCTCTATTGTATTGTTTGGTAGCTTTGGCACAAAGAGTAACCTCTCAGCGTGATCAGTAGATGGCAATACTAGGAAAGTCCTGTAATATCAGGTAGCATCCTGTCATCCCATTGTGTTACAGGTTGCATACTGTAGTTTGAGCACCTGGGTCTTAACTGCCCTGCAAGCTTCATCTTTTTCATTTTGCGCCTTTACTCACTTTTACCTGGTATTACCAGAAGGATTTCGAACTTGAACTGTATTGCTTAAGGCTTCTCTTGCTCTGAAATTTTGATCTGAATCGCGTTTTTTCTGCACTGTTGGTTGTGTTATTATCCCTATTGCTATACTTAACTAGGATGCTTGTCAATTATTCCAACCCGCTATCCTACTTGCTGTTATACGAACCAACTAACATTGTAATGTTATAGAATCATGACTCGCTTAAGCACTTCGATATGCAAGAACTCGAGGACTGCGATACGAACTTAGATGAAGAAGTTAAGCTAATGATTGTCGACGCAAGTACGGGCAAGACGCAAGTCCAGGTATAGGACATGTTTACACCATGTTCCAGTATATATTTAACTCGGAACTTTATTGCTGTGTTTAGGCATCGTTTTCTCTCAATTCAAGGCAGTGTGTTTCGTGCTGATTTTTTATTTTATTATTATTTTTTGTTTTTATTTTATTTCTTGAGACATGTTGATAGTTGAGAATTTGCTCGTAGTGCATCTGACCTCTGACCGGAATGGGCTATTGCATGGTGTCAGATATTTTAGCAAATGAGCATCTCTGTGAAGCTTTTTGTTTACACTGAGTAGATCAGTCCCACTCAGCTTACTGGTCTCTTTCAATTTGGTTTGACTAGATTACAGTTAGCAGGTTGCTGGCAGTCTCGGTGTTAGTTGCACCTATGCCGTAACGCTTCCTGCCGTAGTAGTCCATACGCATACGGTATTATTCCTATCAAAGAATTCGACATTTTGCATCGATGTAGAAGACCTTTCACTGATGTGCGTTTCTGAATCTAATCGTTACGTAATAGCATCTTTAATTGTTAAGTAGAAGCAGTATGTCTATCTTAATTGTTGAATGACAGCTTTACTTGCTCTACATCTTCAAAAGATGGCGTCTAACGCATCACGTTTGTTTGTACCTTTTGTGAATGTCTGTCGTAGGCTTCTCACGAGTTTTGCTGTTCACTTCTTCAACTTTTTTCGCGCTGATGTTTTATTAGCGTTGTAAACTCGACCGAATTCACGGGGTTTCTAATCTGCAAGGTAAAAATGAAACGGTTTTATTAATTTGGAAATGTTAATGATCATGATCTGCCGAAGTATCCCGTGAAGTACAGCAGGAAGAAAAAGGATATGCTTCGAAGACACTCTACTTTGCCAGAACCAAATTAATTGTTCCTGCCGTCAGATTACTATTATGCTAAGTTTGGAAGCAGATCTTTATTTTTGAATGTTGCCGATTCATGGGGAATAATTTTGGGTGCTATCATTGAGCGTATTCGCGTATGCTTTTTCCTGTGAGGGAAGAGTAATTGTCCGTTCTCTGCGTTAGATGTCGGATGAAGGTATTTGCCTTATCATTTTGAATATTAGACTATTCAGTTATGTGATTTTCATTCCAGAGAAACCTTGGTACCAACCAGTGGCTTTTCGAAAAACGTATTGATTCGTCCTCCCCACCGTCCATTTGTCTACGCCATGACGTAGATGGTATCTTATGGCGCCCAGACACTGATGTTGACGCTGCATGGAAGCACATCGCCACATTTGATGCACTTGGTTACGTTCAAGCTTCAAAGCAAGAGCACAAGTTTACTACGTGTGGTCGTACGTTCAAGTTTGCGGCCATCACAGATTGTACACGTAACGTTTACTTATATGAGCAGAGTCGAAGTAGTGATCGGAGGCATAACCAGTACATTGTTAGTTTACCGGACTCTAACAGGATCCTTGGATGTCAAGCACACGATGATCATTTATTTGTTCTTTCTGACAAGCACTTGCACGAGATCCGGATCCCATGACGAGTCAGTATTTTGTCAATTAAAAAAACGCATGACCACTCGTCCTTCCTTGCACGTGCAATCCTTACGCGGTCATTGTACTTATGGCACACCTGAATGTCCATCCCTGATTTGACTTTGCCTCTGATTTTTAGGTAGGGTGTATGTCTGATTATCCATGCATAGAAGATATTCGGTTTGCTTCGGGTGAATATTCTTCTTATATGTTTTCTTAATTGAGGTATAGGTGGCCCTCTGACTTAATGTGGCCTTACGTTTAAAAAGTATATGTTTAGGGGACCGTTACCTGCTGCTTGCCGGAGGCATTTGCATGCACCATTGCAGAAAAAAAAATGGCTTCTGGTCTTGGGTCTTTTTTTTGTGGCAATCAACGACATGGAGATCGTTTCCGTATTTGCATTGCTTTATTTGTAACGACCAAAAATCTCCCTCAGCGGGATACCGTTCCATTCTACGCCGGCCTGGCATTTGCTTTGCTTCAACGCATGCATTTGCATCATTTATGGATTTCTGCTTTGGGACGTTTTCTCTAGTCAAGACTGGATCGTGATTTGAAAATCCGTGGATCTTTCCCACCAATTCGTTGAGGCAATAACGGAATACGGATCTACGTAAGCGTGTTCAGTAAAGCTTAACTTCAGAGTCTATGCTTTCCTGTTAATCCGTTACCCCAAAAGATAAAAAGAATAGCCTAGGCTTGCGCACTGTAATGGATATAAGTGGACATGCAGATAAGTCTATTTTTCCTATATGTTACTTTTTACTTGATAAATCAGTGGTTTCTGACCCTTAGATTTATAAGATATGCGGAGGTAATAGCGTGGATTTTTTCTAGTGCACAGGGCTAAACCGTGGATTTAGGCAACCTCTAATTCGGTTGAATATTAGGATTCTATTCTAGCGGTGCGCAACCCTTTCATTTACTAAGGGTAAACGAATGGTTTGTTATCGGTTTTGGTCTAAGCTTGTAAAGAACACTTGGTTGGAAATACGGAAGGAGTGAGGCACGAAAGTCATGCGTGAGTGGGCTTCTTTGTATTCGTTACTAGACTTGAGCTATGCATTTCGTTATATTAATCGGGTAGGCTTGATCTAATGAGAATCTTGCATTTTCGTAGAAGCTCAGTACGTAAAATTTATTTTGTATTTATTCGTGATTTCAAATCACGCGTTTGGAGTCTATGACTGGAACCAATGCATATGCGTGTTTAAACATTTCCGATAAGCATGTAAATTCCGTTCGTATTTTTGGAATATCAACGCATTCTCACTTAAAAGCGACAAAAAATACGAAGATTTTCACTGCTTGCCAGCCCATATTTTAAACCTTCCAGCGAAGTAAAGTTGAAATATGGTTTGTCGAAGGGTATATGCACACCTTAGTAATACATATAAACGACAAAACTGATTTCTTCATAGATGTTATCATGCTAACAAATTCAAGTCCCACGGTCATTATTCCGGAAAAGGAAACTTCCCGAAGTTGACGATACAGCCCCAGTCCTTTCCCAGAGGCCTGGGAGAAAATTGATGATTAACGAGTTGATATGGCTGCATCTAAACTAGGACGAATCAGGGCGAGCATATCCAAAGAATAATTTCACGTTTCAGACACACTGTCAATGCCAAAGTTTGCTTCGAGGATACCAACCAACAATTTATCAACTTCATGTATAAAGCGAAATAAATCTTTATAAAACTCGTACATTGTCAATCTGTAAAACAACGAGGGTTGGGTGTAACACATGCAAATAAAGACCGTTAATAAATAGGATCAAGGAATGCTCGACAAAAGTTCTGCGCATAAATACGACCTTGGTACAAACTTTAAAACGGTTGAGAAAATAAAAGTTTTCTTGGTTGTAACCTTAAGCGCTGTTTGTGAGCACGGTGCTTTTAGGAAAAATACACTGTTGAGCAACTGAGCATATGCGATAGGGTCTAAGATCTACGTCCTATTTGAGAGACATTTTATCAACTGACGCAGTTTTCAAAAGCTCCTATTATTACGTGTGTCTTATTACGACATCTTAATCCTACAGTTCGTAATCTAATACTAACAGGTCCGCTAACCCGGCTTCTTCTGGCAGGGGCAAACTGGCATTTAGCAAAATAATGAGATCTTATGTTAAAAAAAAATTACCCCGCTGAAGACCTAAGTAGCTTGATGTCCATGAGGAATTCTTGTTTTTAAGATGCAGACGAGTTTTTGCTCTTTCATGACCAAGTTTCATTTTTCATTTTCATGAGGATTTGTTTCATGTTAGTATGCTGCAAATGAAGGCGAAATTTGACCATGTCATGACAAGTCAAGAAGACATGAATTTTTTATTACAAGTACTAAACTTTCGATGGGATGAGAGCAAACAGAAAGTCGTGATTCAAACAGTTCATAAAATTGATTTTTAGTGATTTGAATGCTAATTTGAAGTAACATGATTGGAGTCTAGATCTATCATGAGATCAAAAGTGAATAGGGCAAAGGCAGGGCTACCCTCAGAGAGTATCAGGTGACCGTGTTGGGATCTCCTTCGAGACCTTCTAGCAAAGAGATTATTGGAAATGTAAATGTTGTTAGATGCGAATTAGAATTGTGTTTATGTGAGAGAGCTTGATGGGAGATGGTGGCCCATGCTCAGGTTCAGTTGCGTGATAGTAAGCTGCTATGTGTATATATTCTCATTCAGTATGAGCGTCCACATTTATAGCAACAGTCTTTATGATTCTAATGTCTCATCCACACGCTTATATTTGCAGTATGTCAATCCACAAGCCACTAGCAGCTAAATTTGCATATTTTTGCGAATCTAGAGAGCCAATTCAAACTCCTGGAGCCCCAAAGGTAGAGTATAATTGTGCAACAAAGATGTAAGGAGGAATTTATCTAGTTTTCATAGAAACCTGGCCATTAGGACAGCAACTGTAGTCCCAACATGTGGCATATAATTTTGAGTCTCCTGCATTGGCATGCTTTATTTTTCAAGCTAAATATCAGTGGAACGAACTCTGTAACATAAAACACTTATGCAATCAAAAGCGACTAATATTGGCCTAATGCGCAAACGACATATTCAGTCCTACCGCGTCGGCTACGACGTTTTACAGTGACCTTGCATTAGGGATTGGGTAGTCATAATCACATATTATAGGTATTAGCGGGGCTTAGACTTTCGCTACGATTTACAATACTTGAACATGCGTGAGCATGCATCTTACTGATACGTCTCAAAAGCGCAAGTTCTGTCTGAAGCCTAAGATGTTTTGCTCCATCGCTTATAGGAAAGCAACACCATAGTTCTAACTATGAAATGCCACAAACCACGAAATTAAATCTAGTGATTAACAACAGATATTTGATTTTTCGACGGCTAAATGGTAAACTATTTTGATGTCTCTTCCCATATTAACGCCACTGCAAGTACGAACTAGCCAGTTTAAAATGGCGATACAAAACCCTGGCAAGGCTTTCGCCGTTGTCACGTTTACTGATTACCGCTAACCAGTGACTGTCGTGTAATTGTACAAAGTATGGCATGCTAGGAACGGCCTGACCTTGATGTCTTGGTTATGCTGTAAACTAATAGGGTGTTCGGTACTTGGGTCGGAACTTTGCACTGGAATAAGTTAACTTACTTTTTCTTAGGTCATGTTTCGGACTACTGTGATGACGGTTGGTGTAATCGTACAGCTTACTGTCGGCCGACCTGGTTGAGAATCGCTGTTTTTTAATGAGAGAGGCTTGTATCTCTAGTATTGCAAAAAAGCTTCTGACACATGCAGGTACCAATTGTAATGTACATCGGCGACATTAATTGAAGCCTTAGGCGGTACCGCTACATCAACGCTCGTCTTATATAAATAATTCTAAATAATTGTTTACATAATTATTTATATGAATACATAACTCTAAAGCTCTGCTTTTTCAATGTGGCTTTTGTCTTTGTTGCAAAAACCTTTCAACACGCCATGCACATGAAAGCGGAAATTATTGGCCGAATGTGCAACATTGCTACAAGTTCTGCACTTGTCCTCTTTCAAATACAGTGTGATTGCAATGTGCTTGGTGTTGTGTGGTGTGGTGGTTGATGAGGTGTTTTCTAAAAGCTTACTCTCTGTCATAATATGCTTAGGTACTGCGCGAGCTGAGGCTCGATAAAGACATGGACGGCTCACTAAACTAGGAGCTATTATATTATATGATCTTATGTGATATTATATTATATTATATTATATTATTATAATATATTATATTATATTATATTATATTATATTATATTATATTATATTATATTATATTATATTATATTATA
>QQSS02025779.1:0-19145 GCA_003687565.2 Craspedacusta sowerbii | reverse complement strand
CATGCATGCGCACACACGCACTTGCTTCTACATACACCTCCAAGACAGAGTTAAGAGTTGTGGTAGCTTGGCGCTAATAAAAAAATTAAGATCTTTTCGAAACAACCGCTGGGCATCCCGTCATAAGCAGTAACACGGAAAGTCTTATTCAAAAGACAAGAGAATGCTTTCCACATCATACCTTGGCTCATGTGCAGATCTTGTTGCGCGAAAACCTCTTTTGAACGAAATGGGCATACATGCACGTCAAACTACAGGAAATACAAAAACGGACGGCAAAGATACCTACTTGAACAGCTTCATCTTCTCTTTCGTTTCTTCGTCTCTGCATCGAGAGGGATCCTGGGCATGCGCCTTCAGGGCTACTTCCTTCCTAAGGTCGGCTAACCGCTCCTGTCGTACCTTCTCCTGCTTCGAGCTCTCTGCCAGCTTCCGCTCACTCGATTCTAAGCTCTTGCGCACGACTTCGAGACGAAGGCGAGCAGATTCTGTCAAACTAGAAGCAATGAAGGGTCTCAAACCAGCACAAATAATCAAGCAGTAATGCATTTCCATACTTCCAGCGAATCAAAAAACGATTAGCTTCGAAATTGAAACGCAACCAAATTAGGAAGACAACCTTTAAAAGCCCATCTGAAAACAACGGGCTTTACAATACTTGGGGTGCACACCATAAGAGAGTACAAGCTAACCTGTAGGTCACCGATTCTTCCGACGCGGAACCTCTGGAGACGCTCCTGGACCTCCTTGTAGAAGACATATTGCGATCCGTCTCTCGTCCGCGCGCAACAAACGGCGACGCACGCAAAGCATCAACACTGTTTGACACACTTCTCCCCGTGGGTGGCTTCTCCAGCACCTTCTTCTCCTCAATCTTTTCGTTAAACTTCGCCCAGCGCTCCGGGATGCGACTCGTGCGTAGCTGGAAAGGCTCACACACCGTAGGCGTGGTACTCTGCTCTTTCTTGAGCTCCAAGTCCTGCTGAAATCTCTTCTGCAGCACCTCGAAGTCCGGAACGGTGGGGTTAATTTCGGGGGCAAAGCTCTGTCGAGCCCGCTTCCTTAACTCCTCTTGGACACGCTTCGTTTTCTCTCGCGCCTGGTAATGCTTGCCGGCACCTCGCGCCTTCATGTTTGCTGGTAACGAGGAGCTAGCAAGCATTTCCTCTGCTCTGAGCTTCACCTTGATCTTTCTGTACTCTTCTTCCTCAGCCATCTTATCAGCCAGAGTCAAATCAAATAACCTGTCAGGAAAAGGATGCGCTTTAAACTCCCGACTCTTCTTTTCTTCGCATTCCTTCATCTTGTTTAGACCACTCAGTGATTGCGATCTTCTCAACGCCATCTTGGCCTGCTCCCGCTTGAGAAACGAAAATGGCTTCTCCGTGGATTTTAGGACCTCCTTGCTGATTTGCCGAACGTACTGGCGCCGATCTTCCTCTTTAGCTTTAAGCTCCTCGTACACGGGTAAAAATGTGGACGGAGGAATAGGAACGGGAACGACTCGCTTTTGCAACTCTGCTTCCTCTGCCATTCTCTTACGCAGCATTTCTAGCTCGATTTGCTCCCTTTTCTTCGATTTCTTTTTAACCTTGGTAGCTTCCCTCAAAGTCATTTGAAAAGGTTCAGGAACAGTTATAGTAGGAGACCAGGCATCCGGTTTTTTGCTAGGCTTCCGTCGAGTATACGGAGCGTAGTCATCAACGGAAAAGTCCTGCCACATGCTTGCAACAACATCGTACGAAGAGGAGCGGCCACGAAATTCCGAGACACCTTCAGGCAGAATGTTGACGTGCGAGTCTGGAGCGCTTACTTTCAAGCGTTGGTCGTATTCGTCTTCCGAAGAGTTCGAAAGCTGCCCGTTTTCGAATGCTTCAAGAAACAGAGAAATTGCAATTACTCTTTCCGAGACAATCAAAATAACAAAACGATTCAGTTTCGACAGAAGCATAGAAAACTTTCACACTCATTCAACGTATAACATTCCTTCATTGCAAAAGTTCGGGAAGTAATACCTCAATAATTGGCCGCTAGTAAAGTTACCACAAACGACTAAACTCACTCCAATGCGCTTAGCAACACGGCGGAAAAATTCGAAGACAAGCTTTAGGAGCATAATGCATTGTTAGCATAGTTGTGCATCGTTACTTTGAAAGTTATGTTATGCGTTAATCGTTAACGTTACTTTGAATAACTTCCGTTAATTCTTGTCCGATGCTTTTCTAAACCCGTTACTTTTACATCGTTTAAAAAACATCCGGAGAAAGTCCGTTAAAAGCGTTAAAAGCGTTAAGTCCGTTAAACCTTTTAGCAACTCCGTGAGTTGGTAAAATTTTTGATTGAGCAGACTTAGTTTACACTCAACAGTTACATTTTTTACACTAGCCGCACGATGCGCTGCAGTGGCGAGCATATTTAGATGATTTGGAGGCCAAAAGACTATCACTTTTTATCAAATACGCAGCACTTACATCTTCTCAAGATATGGATCTTGATGTAAAAATAAAAAAAATAATAAAAACCTTGTTAAAACTGTTATTCTAAATCAAGCATAAAACCTCATTTATAGGAATTAATTTTTTGTTTACGTGTTCCTAGCTTTTCACATGTGCATTATTAACTGATTGGTAGTTTATTTTGAACAAAAAATTCAAGTGCTTAACATCTAGTAGTTGGGTCACGGGGAGGGGGCTGCTCCAGAAGGTGCAGATGGCCCTTTAGAAACATAAGTTTCGTTTCAAATGTGGAATCGGATGGCTGACATCTTCTGGGCGTCAGGATCTTCTTCCTCGTGAAAACAATGCTTTCCGCTACAGCGCTGGAAGGCGTTGCTGTGTTGAAGGTCATGCATAGGTTCATCAGAGCAGGCTCGCCTTAAGGGGGTAGCATCTTTAAGTTCCATCTCGAAACCCCCATCTAGCCATGTCACCAACTAGCCCTGCGCCTTGGCTTTCAGGGTCCTGGCTGACACTACGGCACTTCAGTGATCATGCACGGACAATACTGTAGAAATCTCGAATATATATTAAAACAACCTTCTACAGCATAACCCAGTTTCTCAAGCGAGGAGATTCATTCTAAATTCCGAACAATGGTAATTGTGATTATTTTTTAAATTAAATAATACAACAATACAATACAAGCTATACCTGGGATGAGCTCTCCTCATCTGAGAATTCAAATTGGCCAACCTGGTGGCCTGCACTTGGAGAATCTTGGATTTTGACTGGGAGAAAAGACATTTGTAGGAGACCGATCCTTTTGAAAAGTACACCCTTAAAAACTTAAGAAAAGCCTCAGGGTGGGGCCAAGGATTGCCACCACCACCACTCAGCTCAGGCCGAGCACTAGGACCAGGAGCAGCCTCAACACTGGGAGTAGCAGTCGACGTAACCAGGACCAGAATCAAAAGCAGCCATGGAGGTGTGTGTGTGTGTGTGTTATCTGCATGTTGCGGAATTCAGATATGGCCCATGCCCGGGGGCACAAAAAGGGTTGGCGTCTGCCGGAGTGAACACTTCTCAGTAGCACACAATTAGGACTAAGGCCAGCGCAATTGAAGCTGAGTTTGCACACTAAACACGACAGGCCGGCTAGGTGGTGGGGTAGCGGTGAGAGAATGGTTGCTAGATATTGGAAGAGACTACCAGTCATTGCCCCGAATTTACTAAAACATTTTATGCAAAAAAACTGGGAAAAAATGAGTACGAAAACTTTCCTTACTTCCCATCTAACATCCAATTTTATTGCAAAATAAAGTTCTCCTTAAGTGCATTAGCGGGCTTAATGGAATTTTTTATTTAAATTTTAGGAGAAGACATAGGCTTATCTGGCAACCGTGGAGCGTAGATGGCCAGCAGTTAATTAGAGATCGGATTCTGATCCACTCTAGTCCGGTCTGGGGGGGTTCAATGCAACACAGCCAGCAATAGCCAAGGACGGGAGGGGGCGCGAGACAAAAGCAACGCTTTTAAATGTAACGAACTTGGTACCCAATTTTTCAAAGGCGTTAAAGCGTTAATCGTTTAATTGTTACAAGTTAAATCCATTAATCAATAACTTTGCTAAATCTGACCAAAAAAAATGTAACAGACTTAACAGACTGCGTGGTCAACTATGCCCGTAAACTAATTTTAAAACGAATCTTTATTTCGTCAAAAAAGATTTTGACACAAAAATATTCCACCAAAACTGTAGAAGTGCAAAGCACTGCTCTAAAAGTAGCTCCAAAATTCAAGAATGAAGGTAAGCAAAAGCAGTTTAGCATCTGACTGATATTTTGAACTTGAAAGAAAAGGAAATGAGCCATCAATTATTAATTATGAGTTAAGTACCTTACCATTTGATTTAGAAGGGGAGGCATGCAACTCTAAAGTCTCATCTTTGCTCACAATCTCAGCAAAGTCATGGTTATCTACTGCCAAAGCCTCTGAACTATCTTTGGCTTGAATGACTGACTGGTACAGCTTGTCCGAGTCCCAAGCCAACGATGCATTCGTTTTAGCACGTTCAAAAGTACTTGACAAATCAACTACATTTCGACTCTGCTCATGGGCAAACTCCTTCTGGTCTTGAATGTGATAGCCATATAGCCTCTCTAGAGTTTTTAAAGTCCGTTTATTCTCTGTCTTTAAGGCATGCAGATGCCTAAAGAACTTATCATCACTGGAAATCAGATTCTGAATATCGGAAGGCGAACTTGAGCTGTACAACTTCAAATTGTAATCCTTTGGTAGATTACTTCTTCTTGGGTTTTCTCTTGAATGCTTGTGGATGCTTTTGGATTTTGCCTTTTCTGGAGACAATGATCGCATAGGATCAGTAGGAGCAGATTTTGCAAGTGAGCGATTTTCGTTTTTCAATACCTGCTTCTGCTTTTTAGCTTTATTTTCTTCTTTAGCTAGGTATGAACTTGGTGTTTTCAAAAGACCCTGAGAATCAATGCCACTGCTAGGCCTGCTAAGTTCAAATGACTTCCGCTCCACTACGGTTGTAGGCCGCTTTGTATCAGGGTGCCTTGGCGCAATGACACACAAATTTCTAAAGCTAGCTGAGAAGTGAGCTGTAGACATGACTTCAAACTCAGAGATGATTTCTAAACACAGGAGGAAACATTAAGTTATTTCATCTGCTCCTGATAATGAAATGAGTAAATATTTCGTTAACATATTGCATAACTTAAATGCTATAATCAACATTTAATATATTGAATGCTGTGAATGTTGATTATAACATTTAAGCCATAAAATTGAGCAAAATACAAAAGGCTTATCAGGCAGCTTAGTAAAATGTCTTTTTCACCTCTTTAAAATGCGAAGTTCTTCCAATTTTACTCCAAATGTCCACAGATTTTACTTTATCTCCATAAAACAAAATCAGACCTGTAACTGAGGACATAAACAATAGACTTTTCAGTTAGCGCCAGTGAACCAAACAAAAAATTGCATTTAATCTGAAAGCCACTGGTTCTTTACTAAGGGTCTTGGCCTCAAAGTCGTGGATTTGTTTTCATCTTAAGGCTATTAAGAGATAGAAAAACTTGTTCATCTATGAAGCAAGGTCACAGGGTACACAAAGATCAGTGGTGGCTACAAACAAACCTTCATCATGCAAATCTCTAAAATAGATTTCTTGCATCGTAGGAACAAAGCTTTAAAACCGAAGCTTTACAGGGTTAAATGCCACCCCAAATTATATGTAATTTATTACAGACATAATTTACACTTAAATCTAACTCAACAAAATGAATTTAAGAAGAGAGCCATGAGCTCATACTTAATTACAGTAGAATGGTCAGCAAAGCTACAAAGTTATGCAATTTCTTTGACCCCAACAAATTGTCTTGACATTCCTGTTGCTTTTCTAGAAAATCACTTCATACTTTATGAATGCGATTTTTCTTACATCGGGGAGCAACGGCGGTCATGTAATCCCAGATTAGTCTAAGTTATATGATTAGGTACCTATATCTTCAAATAGAATTTTTACTTTCAACATAAACTTTTAACTAAAAATGCTACACAAATCAAAGGGATTTTTCATTAAACCCTTAGCCAATCCTTGCTCAAAAATTACATTCATGGTGAATATATGATGCATGAAAAACTGAATATACTCTGCCTTAAAAAAAATTACCTTAAGCAGAGCAATACAAGAACTGCTAGGATGTAAGCCTAGCTGCCTTTTACGAGAAACTACACATTAACATCGACCTTTTAATCAAAGGGTTTAGGAGGGTTTTATTTTACATTTTGGCTGGCAAATATCAATGTGCACATACCAGAATGCATACAGAGTAAAACTTCTAGACTAAGCTAAGGTTAAACTTACATAGCTCAACTTAAATTACCATCAGCTATCAAGGAAGGAAATGGAAGCTTTGTGTTTAATTACGCTATTCCATGAAGAAATCATGTGGTAGCGAATAAGTCGCAATTTTTAAGTTGTGTATCGGATTTGCCTTCATTAAGTTTAAATGAAAAAACGAAGTTTCAATATAAAATGCTCGCTTTTCTTTCCAGCACTACATAGTATCGCCAACCATCGAAATGCTGAACGCACCAAGAAAAAGCGGTAAGTTGGTACTTGGAAACATGGAACCGAACAAAGCACGGAAGCGAATAGAACCATGGCGAGGGCGCTCCGTTGCGTATAGCGCATGTAAGCGCCGTAACCAAGTCAACTGATGGTCCCTAGACTGGCAACCGTCTTCTTCTTAAATCTAGTGCCACGCCAATATTGTCCTGGAGCTGTTTAAATTAGTTGGCCAGGCTCCCTTATCTCTATCAAGATTCATTTCTATAATATGATGTCCTGTAGACGAAGTGGCAATATTCGATGTCATGGAGTTTCCAGGGTTTAAAGACTTACTGATGAGCATACGCACCTGATAAAGTTACACGTCTAGAAATATATAGCATGACATAACACACGTTGCTGCTACTTCAGATAATAATGGAAAATCTTCTAGGACATATCTCTCCAAGACTCGCAACGGATCCAAGCAATTAATTGGAAGGAGCTTTACAAAATTTTAAAGGACAGTAAACCAATCAATATAAACATGCCACTTTCTGAGTGACTAAATTTATAGACCTGCACAGCCACGCTCTTTCTCAGGATACCAAGATGGAAAAAACTATTAAAAAACATTCCTCCCCTCCGTCTTATTATTTCTGCTGAATCTACGTGCAAGTAAATCTAGCAAAAATTCTTATCTAATCCACTTTCGTCGATCTCCTTCACGTTCGTAAAGGAAATTAACGACGTAAGTGAGTCGGTTAAAACAACGCAGCCACTTGATGTCTGTAACCTTTTAACAAATATCTTTTTGAAGGAAACTCTAGGCATTATTGGTAAACTAATCGACATGAACTATCCAACTATTAGAGCTTGAGCTTCAAAGGTTGTTGTTGCTAGGCATTCCACAACACTCTTCCTTAAATGTTTCTGTTACCAACCAAATTCACGGCGTTGCTGTGTGTTCTCACTTGACTGGCTTTTTCAATCCCTTAAAGATTATTAAACCTTGTGAAACTAGTCGAAATTTTGCTTAATCCATTAACATAGTCCTCGCGATTCAAGTTAACTAGGTCAATTTTTGTAAGAAAAAGTGTTTGTCAATTTTATCCACAATCTCTTAAGAAGGACAGCTTGTTCAGAGTGTTTGCAGATGATCTGTAATTGGAATATTATCACTTGCCAAGTGAAAAGGATGAGCCAGTAATTCCCCTGCTGCCCATCTAAATTCTTTTAGGTAACAACTCAGGATCTAGAAGCTTCGAAGTACACGAGATCAAAAATTAATCAGATAAGACCTTTTCCTGTATATAATTTGCTGGATGTAATCCCTACTACTTCGGAGAAACCTCGCAATACTTTTTTTCGCGGGTGGAAAGGCATTTAGAAAATTGCGAAGCTGAGCACTTGCGGAAACATTTGCAAGGCACGGGTTTTTAGCTGGTTGGATTTGAAAAATGTTTTTGTAATTTTGATTACGGTTGCAATTAATTTTAAAGTGAGTCAAGAAAGCAATGCCCATGCACTGCATATCACAGAAAAAAAATAGTGATGAAAACACTGTAACATAAAATTCGCAAAATAATAAGGCGTAACATTCTGCAATTGATCAAATTTGAACATTTACGTCTTCACGGCAAAATATCCAAGTCGAGTAAACCATGTATTTTCATTGAATCGATGCTGTTCATTCTCTTGCTGCAGAAGAATAACACGCAAGTCCGTGGTAAAATACCACTCTTTTGTGTTACGGAAGTGGGGCCAATTCCGTTTCCGTTCAAAGGCGGTAATGTGTGACCATTTTTGGAAATGCGCTATAGTTGCAATACCGTCAGCCACCGCGGTGATGTATGTGGCCGCTCTTCGAAAATTGTCCCTTATATGCAATTTTCCGCGGATGACCGGATCCAGAAACAGCCCAATTGCTCGACCAAATTGTCACAGGTACGCGCAATATTGAGTTGCAAAGGAAGCTGTTGCAAGCGAAAAATTTTAAGCTGATTCTAATTTTGAAGTTAGCCGCGGGATTTAAAGTAGCTGACGCCACATCGAAAATGCTCCAACCATCGGATCGCTTGACCTTAGCAGCGATTTCGAAGAAATCCGAAGGTAGCCGGCAAGGATCGAATCGGGAAGGAGGAACACAAAGCCAGCGCCAGCGCTGCGAAACGTGTCACTCTTGCGTGAAAGAGCACAAAGAATCACCAGCGCAATTTTGTGCAAGGAACGAAACCTGCTACTACTGCCAGAAGCTGGGCCAGATCGCATGGTTCCTTCAACCTGAACAAAATGTGTCAGCCGAACCGAAGAAAGCGAGGTTGACGACGGGTAAACCGAATGGCAAAAACTACACGAAAGCCGTCGACTACGAATCTTGGAGCCGTGCAGACATATCAGATCGACAATGCGGTATCGACCATGTCACAAGTATCAACTTTATCAAGAAATTTATTACGACGCCAAAACTACTCGAAGAGGGTAAGCTGAATTACCGGTCGTTTCGACTGGAAATCGGCACGGGAACTTGCTTCAGTATTTCTTCGGAAAGAGAATGGATCGAGTTTGGAAAGTCGAAAGTGGACTGAACTAACGCAACGTTGCCATCATTCAAGGGAGCAAAGTTAAAGCTGCTCTGTCCAGCATCCATCACTGCCCAGGCCTGTGGCTAAAGGAAGAAGCTGCCAGTCATAGTGATCCAAGGAACGATGCAATTTCTCCTTGCCCAAAATTGTCTGAAAGAAATTTAACTTGAATGGCACAGTATCGGGAAAAAAGTGCGAGGAACCACTATGAAAGTGGATGAATTCGAGAAGTCGAGGGAGTAGGGGCGAAGGAAACGCAAACGCAGATCAAGTCGCTGATTCCAAAATGCAATGATATTTTCCAAGACCACTTGGTTCAGGTGAGAGGTCTTAAGGTGAAGAAAAGTATTTCGGATGAATCAAAAATGGAGAAAACCGCCAGTGGAAAATTCAAGAAGGCGAAATTGCGAGCGAACCGTAAAGTAAGGAAAGATCATACGCGCTAAAAAAAAAAAGGTCGAGGAGTCATTGAAAAAGTTTCAAGTTACTTCGCTAAATTCGCTGCGCCTATCGAAACGGCCATGAAGCCGAGGGGTGCAATACGACTGCGCGAAACCGCATTTCAAAGTGGATCAACATCTGATGCCAAGGGCCGAAGATATTTTTACGAAATTGAACGTGGCTAAAAGTTCTCGATACTCGACATGGTGGACGCCTAATTTAAAATGAAGTTGGACGCAGAATCGCTAATTCTGCTGGCAATCAATACCCAGAAAGTGTAGTCCCGCTTTTGCGGAATGCGACATCGCCTGGAAAGTATCGGCTAAAGACGGCAAATCCGATGCATTGTCTTGACAGCCATTACCAAAGTTAGCATTGGTGAAGGCCCTCCACCATTCGGATGATTCTTCAGACAACAGCATAGAAATTTTAGATGGAAGCGAAAGCGGACCCAGTTATGCTAGTCATCATGCGATATGTTCAACATTGATGGCCGGACTTCGACAACGACATTCCAGACGAAACGCTGTCATATTTCAAGCGTGAGAACCTAACCCTGGACAATGAATGTCTGCTATGGAGAACATGCGTCATCATTCGGAAGAGTCATCGGAAGCAACTACTGGAGAAGCTGCGCGTAGGACAACCAGGAATTGTTCGGATGAAAAGGCTAGCGATAACCCACGTTTGCTGGCCGAACTTTGATCAAAATATCGAAGGCACGGTTATCACCTGCGCAAAGTGCCAAGCGCCTCACAATGCACCATTCCAAGCGCCGGTTCACCCATGGGACTTTCTGACACAGTCCTTCCAACGCCTGCATATAGACTTTGCCGATCCAATGTTCAACCAGATGTGGTTAATTGCAGTAGACGCCAAAACCAAATGGCCTGAAGTGATGTTGATGAAAATCGTATCCGACAACGGCCCTGAATAAATCAGTGAGGACTTCAATAATTTTATGAACCATCGCGGAATCAAGAATGCCTTCACGACGTCCTATCATTCGCGGTCGAACGGTGAGGTGGAAAAATTCTTACGGATATTCAAGAATGTGGTCAGAATGCGACAGTTGGCACTTGGGAGTTGCTGCGAGCGGTCACGGCATGGCTGCTCGTTAGGGTGATTCCAGGAAATTGCAGTTTGCTAGTCGATTTGGTTACATGAACAGCTAGCTGGTAAATGGATTCGTAAAAGTTTTCGACTTTAGTCTGTAGAGTATGTGAGGTACAGCTTTAAAAATCTAATTGGGACTGCCGAACTCGTCTTTTAAAGCATTGTAGTTGAGCAATCGATAGACTAAAGATGGGTCCTAAAAAAGAGAGGTTTATCATGCATTTATCAAAAGCTGCAGCAGCAGCTTGACGTTCCGTCAGAAGGCTTGGCTTCCAAAAAGATATAACCAACATGATATCAGACACCATGAAGACTCTAAAAGAAGAACTTTCGAAACGAGACTAAATTATAGCAGCTTTGCAGACAAGGCTTTGCAATATGGAAGCCAGGTTTTCGACAAGCGAACATATGCATGCAAACCATATTCGCCAGATTGACAACTTGGAGCAGTACTCTAGGCGTACAAGCTTGCGGATCGAACGGATTGATATAAAGCAAGGTCAAACACCACAAAATCTTTCGAATAAAGTGATTCAAGGAATTAGCAATTTGAACTTTGGTGTAAATAGATATGACATTGACCGAGTGCATCGGCGGAAACCTTCGTAAGCGGCAGGCCGTTCTGGTCAAGTTCTGCACTTGGAAGGCCCGCGATATAATATACAAAGGAAGAAAGAAAGCTCCGTTTCGAATAAAAGCGGAACTAACAAAGCGACGATTTAATATCCTTAATTACGCCTGAAAAGAATTGCCTGGTGAGAGTATCCTTAAATTTATACAATTTGTATTGGTGGACGTAAACTGTCGATTAACAGCGAAAGGAAGTGACGGTAAGTTCTATGGCTTTAGCTCAAAAGAAGAATTTCATGGTGTCCTGACCTAAGTTGAAATGAACAAGGATATAACGCTCGTAGCCAGGGACGAACTTAGGGATGTGCCTGCACTTGAAAGCTATAAGCAGTTTTTTTTTGAGCGGTCAAAGCGTCTTTCGCCTGTCCTAGCTTCCGCTAGGGAGGCGCTGATTAACACTTCCGGGTTTATTTATCCGTTTGAGAACAACATTCAAGGATTGAACTGGGCCAATGATGAATTACGGGCATGGAGCCGATAACGTTAATGTATTCATCCGGTCCGGAGACTATTCTTAGTACGAGCTGTCGTTCTGCTAGATAATTCTTAGCTGCTATTGTCGACGCTGATAAGAATGACGGCGACTAATTAATACCTTGGAAACAAGTCTTTGGTTTGTCTTTATCCTACAATTTATTTAGCATGTCTAAACTTCATATATGTTCATATCTTTTTAAGTCTCGCGTCTTTTCAACTCTGACAATGAATTCATATCTTAAAACTCCAGTAACTAAAGTCTCGACTTCAGGCGACAACCAAATCTTCTCAGCAGCTGCCGAACCTGAGCACCAACGGCGTCTTATGTGCCATCCACTTCTGTTGCTGACTATATCTTGCACTTGCTTTATGCCGGCGCTGAATTTGGCTCCGATAGTTTTCTTCTCTTTTGTTATGTGTTTTTATTAATTTTTTTATTTTTATGTAGAGGTTTATTTGTAAATTATTGTATGCCGATTCTCTTTAGCTAACGACCATTCTTTAGCGGTGAACTTGATGTTTAAAGTACTTAACAATGTCTTGGATGTTATTACGCATACGTCTATCAAGTTTTTGTTTAACGTCAAAACCTTCGTTGGCTTAGGCAAAGTGTCTCGTGGAGTGTCGGGTAGGGTGGCACTGATTCCATGGAATTAGGCAGTAGACCTTGTCGAGCAGGATGTGAAAGGTCCTTTAAGCTATATAATCTGTTTGCTGCTAAATCATTTGCAAGCACTTTCATTATAGCTTCTCCTGGCGTTAAACTTATCAGGTCCTTAAGAATCTTCGTCAAAATGTCTACTGTAGACTTTAGACTAAGCCGTCTACTTGGTAACATTTGCATTTGTCGCCAGATGTATAATTTAACACTAACACTTCTGATAGCCTTTATATCGCTCAAACTACTGGTTTCTGGAGATGTTGAATCGAATCCAGGACCTTCCATTCAGAGCCTCCTTTTTTTTTCTCGTTTTTTTTTTCACTGGAATTTAAATAGCATTGTAACTGATAACTTCGTTCGTGTTCCTCTTATCAGGAATATTCCAGTTTTCACAATATCGATATTGCAGTTATAAGTGAATATTATTTAGACAGCACTGTAGCAGTGGATGATAGTGCCTTGGCTATTCCTGGGTACTCAATTTACAGAAATAACAACCCAGATGATTGGAAAAAAGGCGGAGTACTTCTCTACTACAAGGAATATTTGCCTATAATACGCCGAGTTGATCTTGAGTTCTCCGAATCTATTGTATTTGAGATCAAGCTGCGGAAAAGAACGATTTTCTTTGCGGCATTGGAACGCTTCCATAACCAAACTAATATTTACTAAACTCTATTGAGCCCATGATCAACTCCATAAGCTTTCAGAGTATTCATGCAATTATATTAAGAGGGGATTTTAATGCTAGGTTCAACAGGTGGTGAGATTTAGATATATCAAATGCGCTTGGAGAGTCGTTAAAGTCAAGTCGACGAAACGTCTGGGTTTGGGTCAGCTCATTTCAGGTCCTACACATATCACTAAGCGCAGCAAGTCATGCATCGACTTATTAATATCCACGTCTCAGCCTAACTTTTTTGTCGAATCTGGCATACATACATCCCTGGATAGTACCTGCCACCATGAGATCATTTATGGGAAATTGGATATCAAAGTTCAGTGTGCGCCAGACTACACTCGCAGAGTATAGCACTATGGTCGTGAAGATCAAGATTAAATGAGGGCTGGCATGAATACCATAGACTGAGAAAAGGAATTTGATTTAAATTATTCCGATGTAAACTACAAGTCAAGTTTTTAAAATAAATCTGCTTTAGTATTGCATTAAATTTCATCCCAAGTGAAGAGTTAATTGTTAAAGCAAGGGATCGCCCGTGGAATAAGCAGTTAAAAAAGGAGCTAAATAGGCTTGAAAGATTCCACAAAAGGGTTCGTAAGCCAGAGGACAACGGCATTCAGAATAAAATGAAAGAAAACCGCGTAACCATGTTGCTAATAGTAAGGCATCTTTTCACGCCAAAATCGTCGAAAAACTTAAAAATGACCTAAGTAACTCAACTAAATATTGGCCCACTCTAAAAATGTTCATGAATACAGATGCTACACCTGTCGTCCCTACTCTCATAGAGAATGATGCGTTTGTTGTGGATGCAGCTGAAAAAACTGAGTTGTTCAACAAATACTTTGCAGATCAGTGCACGCCGATTTCAACAGCCAGTATCCTTCCTGATATGAATTCTCGTACGGACGCATCTCTGTCTGACATAACTTTGAGCTCGAGAACATGGTTAGAATTATTCGATCTTTAAATCCTATCAAAGCTCATGGCTGGGACGAGGTATCAGTTAGGATGGTTAATTATTTTGACGCCTCACTTGCGCGCCCACTTCATATTCTTTTTACAAATTGCTTTCGAACCGGCATCTACCCATCAATATGGAAGCATGCTAATTTTTTGATATTCACAAAAAGGACGCGAGAAACTTAAAAAATAATTATAGGCAAGTTTCTCTTCTCCCTGTCTCGGCGTTCCCCAAGGTTCCGTATTAGGACCCTTACTATTCCTTGTATATATAGATTACTTAATCACAGACTTCAGAAGTGATCGACGCATCTTTGCGGATGATGTCTCTCTGTTTTCCGTTGTGCACAACACTCAGACCTGGTACAACGATCTTATGCATGATCTATCGTAGATTGAAACATGGTCTTACTAATGGAAAATGGTTTTTAATCTTGATCCGAAGAAGCAAGCTGTAGAGGTAATTTTCTCGACAAAAGGAATGCGTGGTTGTAATCCTCCACTACTGTTTCATAATTCCTTGGTGCAGCAGGTCGACGAAGTTAAGAACTTAGGCTTAATATTAGATTAAAATCTGTCTTTCACTTGCCACATTAGCAAATTAATAACCAAAGTTATGAAGGGGCTTGGTTTACTGCGTAAACTTCTTTGACTATTTATAAGTCGTTTATTAGACCCCTTGCTGGCTACGGCAATGTTATTTATCACTCACGAATTGGAACTTCATATCTTACCAAATTAGAATCCACTCAATACCAAGCTGCCATAGCTATGGGTGCCTGGAAAGGCAGATCAGTTGCAAAACTATATGAAGATTTAGGATGGGAATAGCTTGCCGAAAGGCGCTTTTGTAGAAGGATTTTCTTATTCTGGAAAATTATTTTAAAAATTGCACCTGCAGACTTGAGCGCTTTGGTTCCAGCTAGATGCATGAGATACAGACCCAGGAGACCACTCGATTACATAAGCCAAGATTGCCGTACCCTAAAATTTAAAGCTTCGTTCTTCCCAGCCGTCATCTCTGACTGGACTAACGTAGAAAATTCGCTTCTTGAATCTGCAACCTACACAAGATTCAGGAATGAAGTGATCCGAATAGTGCGTCCTTTAAGAAAATCTAAAACGCAACTGAGACTTGGGCTTAGTGCCCTATTAGATCCAATATTGGGTGATCGATCATGCAAATTCACCTGTTATCACAAGACTTGTACCTCTATGGCTGGTTAAGAGACCAAGATCGTCCGTGACATAATAATGTCAGCTACAAGGTAACTCAAACCACTGGAAAGAGGGTGCACCAACTGCACCAATTAGGTTATCAGAAGTTCTGTTAACACGCTAACAAATCAGGTAACTTATCTCAATTAGAGAGCATTGCTAATTTTCAATGAAATTCTTCAATAAGTAGAGGGGTTAAGAAATTTAGTCATTTAGAATCATCATGCCGAAATCAACAGACACCATTAGCCCGTTAAGCGAAACAAATTTTCTATATACATTAGCGAAATATTCTCTATACATACGACATTATTTAGAATGTCGCGAAAAATGTTTATCACCCTTCGCACTGCTTTTATAATTGGCCTTTTTCTAAGTCCGGCATGCGAAAGAACTTATCGAGCACTATCATTTAGTTTGAAAAATAGTTCTTGCTGAGTTAAAATTTGAACATCCCACATCCACTTAATGCGGGCGGCATTTAGTGCTGCCTAGGTGGTGATGGTGGTGGCCGTGGATGTGCCATTGAAGTGCTTGAGTTTAGGTTTGTCATTTAAGCTAGCTCAATTCGGCAAATTAATTTCTTGACTCTTTCAAATATTACAAGTACAAATAATATCTTACAAAGACCTCAGCGGGCTAGATTAGCTGCCATCAACCTTTGGCTTCTTGATTCCTGGCTCTTAGTTTTGATTAAAACTTACTATATTAATGTTTTGTGCTCCACTTTCATCATTTTGTTTTTTAAACGTGATTCAAGCATCGTACTTAAGACGGTATAGCAGATAACCAGAACGCTGTGTGGTATCGGAAAGCGAGGCGTTTCAGGAATTTGCTCTCTAAGGGATTTTGCAATTTTATGCTGAAAAATTTCCTGTCAGGAAATTGAAAGTGTAGAGCTGATAAAGAATTAGAATTTGAAATTGATCTATTTTTCCTCCTCTGTCAGGTCAAGTTTTGAATAATCTGGTCTCCATTTTTTGAAGAGATATGAACAATTTTATACTCACCAGATATGTGCTTGCATTAAAAAATAAGTTAATCGCAGCAGCAGAAATTTGACGCAAGGAGCAACAATCTAAATCTAATAACTTCTTTTTGTCTTTGTGTGAGCCAAAAGTTAAGGTAAAGTTAAATTTTTAATGGTTTTTGGGCTATCATGTTTGATGCTCCAACAATAGCCACCCAGCACATGTACATCCCATGTACCCTTAACTAGTTTTACTTATTAAGTAAATGTTGCATGCAACAGATTTAAAGATCTCTGATGCTCTCACGTAATGCTTGCTCATATCTTGAAGAAAATTCTGCATTTTCAGCCATATTCTTCTTGGTTGAGGCTCATAATACGAGGATGATCATTCCCACTAGCCGTGCGATTTTCAGTTGATTTTTGAAGAATTGTTTTCCTTAAAAACATTTACTTGGAAGCGTTTCATAAATTGCGTCGCAAGACCTAGTTATATGTGCAGAGGCTTGGAATATTATTTTCTTCCTGTCAAAAAGTGATTTAAATTATTAGGATCTTTTTAATTACTTTTAATATACTACACGAATGTGCTTTCTCTGGCCTGAAATTATGAGACCTTAACTTCTTTTTCAATGTGAAACATGGTATGGTATTAGGTTTCTGAAAATGACTTTAATGGGAACCTTTCACCTGCTTCTATGTGCTTTATTGCATGTTGCTCAGTAATTTTGTCCATCCTAAAAGCTCTACTTGCAATAAAGCTTTTAGTATGTTTATCATCTTCCTGTAAAACTGCATTGAACACTTTTAGCCATAGAACACGCATTGAATGAAGTTTTCTAAAAAACTTTCTTTCATCACATCCTGGTCGCTTACTGATGCTGCTGATCCTGCTCTTTCATCTGCACAACCACTGCTCATTCAGTGGCCTGTTGTTTCTGCTATGCTAATTCAAAAGATCCTGTCAATATGGCAGCTGCTCACCTTTCTTATGATAGATGTTTTTTTATTTATGTGTTTATGTTTTATGTTGTTGTTTATGTTTTTGTTGCTGCTTATATTGGTCCTGCTGTTGCTGCTTTTCCTGCTACTGGTTTGGATGCTGATATTGCTGCTACTCTTCCTGCTACTATTGCTTTTTGCTGTTACTGGTACACTTACTGCTGCTTCTAAAGTTGTTTCCATCGCAGATGTAGTTTCTGCTGCTTCTTATGCTGTGTTTTTCTCTGTTATTGTTGCTGCTAATGTTGCTGGTGCTATGCTTCCTTGTGTACAATTTCTGTTGCTTTTTATAATGATACTAATGATGGCACTGTATTTGGTACTATTGCTTCTAAGGTGCAGTTGCTTGGACACTTATTGCTTTTTCTAATGGTGCTTTTATGACTGATACTATAATGGGTACTGGTGCTGTTGCTCTTACTGTCGCTGTTGCTGTTGCTGTTGTTATGATGTGGCTGCTTATCTTGGCGTTGCTCTTACTGCTATCACATATTATCCTCTTACATTAAAGCTTCTATTTCCTGTACTTTACTACTTGCTCATTGAGATCTATGTAACCCCAGTTTGAAATATGGGGACTGTAGATAGTGGCAAGCGAGACTTGCGTCTGAGTGAGGTTATCCCCATGATGCAGCAGATTCGTTTGGCTAATGGAGTTTACATTCCTAACCTTGGTATTCCAAGTGCCATGAAACAGAAAGAGGAACTGATTGTCGAGCGCGTCATGGAGCACTGTGGATTTAAGAGCGCCATGGCGCTAGTCCTAGGATATGGTCTTGGTGCTGTGTTTGGGTTGTTTACGGCTGGATTGGATTCTTCCATGCCGTCTTACGTTCCTGGCGCCATGCAGGACCAGTCAGTAAAAGGTGTTTTCAAAGAAATGAAATCAAGAGCTGCTTCATATGGCAAGAACTTTGCAGTTGTTGGGGCAATGTTTTCTGCAACTGAGTGCCTCATAGAGTCTCATAGGGGTAAGACCGAGCTCCTCAATGGAACCATGGCTGGCTGCATTACAGGTGGAGTCCTGGGTTTGAGAGCTGGTCCGCAGGCAGCTGTGTTAGGCTGTGCGGGCTTTGCAGCTTTCTCTACAGCCATAGATTATTATTTAAGGCATTAGTATGAATATAGTACAAGGTGCGTTATAATATGGCTGCCATAATGTTGTTGTTTGCGGTGACCTGTTTCTCTTGTCGGCGCTTTCAAGCCGAAAAATCGAGTCTTCTTTGTGAGCTCTCTGGCTCGCATTTTATTCCATGCTTTACCCCTTACTTTGGTAAAACTCCCTGCTTCTTGGAATGTGGAAAATATGCTGTGTATGTCGCGGATAGGTCATCACCGAAATTGTTTCGAGTGGACTGCTTGGCATCTATTATTTATATGAAACAGGTATAGTTTCGTCGCGCGACACTTTCTTTGCGAATGCTAATGTTGGACAATGTTGGCAAAGAATAATGGTTATATTTTTGAGAAGATGAAGCTAAGATATGGTATTTTTGTACGAAAACGCTGCGGTAGTTACAATCAAACGAAGTAAATACTGTTGCTTGATCTTAGCACTAGAGAAAAGAAAGGTGATTTCTCTAGCCTTGAAAAGGGGTGGATCAATCTTTGCAGTCTTTGTGGGGGAGGCTGCTTGGGTTACGTGTTAGAAAGCCTAATGGTCTTGTCGTGATTATCTAAAATTTTGGCAAACCAATCAATTTCATATAACTGTCCGCCTTGCAATCATTGATGGAGAAGAAAAGGAAGCATGTTGAAGCAAGAACAGACAAGTCATCGCCGAGGCTGCACAGGAGATGGCCTTATGATTTCACTCGACGTAGCGATTTTTTGAAATTTCTTGCAATCCAATTCTTATTGAGTCCTCAAATGAAGCAGAGCTTA